>BHFT01039222.1:0-21738 GCA_004320025.1 Laticauda laticaudata
TTTGTTATGGTTGTATACTTGAGTTGTTAGTTTAGGGCGTGAGTGCTTCTAGTTTCGTTGGGTTGTGGTTGGATTGGAGTCTACTCAAGAGTTTGGCATCCTCAGATTTTCTCTCATTTTCTTGCCTGGCTGGAGGGGGTTGGACTACGAAGATACCCTCACCACAAAGGTCCCGTTTCCAATCCTTGTTAAACACATGTTATTTAATGCTCTGGACCTATTGACATTTGAGATGTATGAACAGCACTGAAAGTATGGAGCGTCTAGGGCTGGGGCAAAGAAAGGGCGAAAAAACATCACTCATAAGTGGAGGGACAAGTGGTAAAACATTAACACATGATAAATAATGGAACAAGTTAAAAAATAAATAGCAGAGTTTTATCTTCTCTCGTTCATCTCTTCATCTCCCTCTGTCGGTCGATACACAGAACCCACCTACACATACAGCCACACACCAGAGAGAAGAGAGATAGGGGAGGAGGGAGGAGGGGAGGGAAAGAGAAGAGCACTTAACAGAGAATATTTATAGAAGCAGGGTCAGCTTAAAGCAGCTTCCTCTAACATTTGCTCACGTCCAAGGATTAAATGGATTCCCACCTCATCTGTCAGACAAAAGCCACACTAGCCCTTCTCCTTCCAGCACTTTTAACCTCACAAGGGGAAAAGTGATTACTGTTGCAGCATCCATGGGGAATCCTTGGAGAAGTTTTTAAAGGACCTGCTTCCAAAATGCATTTCTTTTACATTGCAGAAGTGCTTCAAGGCTCAACTCACTCCCATCCCCTCTGTCAGACTGTACTCCTTCTCACTCCAGGCACTTTACTCACATGGGGAAAGTGATACTTGCAGCGTCCATGCCTTTCTTCCTTTCCCCCGGGGAGAAAGAGGATGTGGGGAACGGAAAGCGAGGAGAACGATCACGAGTGAGCGACCGGGCGGGTTGGGGGCATGGCCAGCCAGGGGTCGCCACCGGTTCAGCGACCAGTACCAGTTCGCCTGAGTTGGTGCGAACCAGTTGAATACCACCTCTGTTTAAAAGCCCTTAAAGAAGCCAAAAGTCTAAGAACTACTGTCCAATTTCTTTCTTATGACATTCCAATAAAATCTTAAGAAAGAACGACACAACATCGCCTCACTGTAGCTGTAGAACCCGTCATCCTGCAGCAGACTGTATTCTACCTGGAAAAAAGTTGCACTGCACAGATCCTGAATCTAACCCAGTATATTACAGATGGATTCCAAAAGAGCAGTGTAACAGGAACTGTATTTATAGATCTCATTGCCGCATCTGATACTATCAATCTTAGAAGATTAAAGCAGAAAGCTTATGATATGACCAAATATTTTAAACTTACAAATATCATCAGGAATCTGCTTGAGAACCATATTATTTTTGTGGAGTTCCAGGGAAGACCAAGTAGATGGAGGTCCAAAGGAATAGCTTACTATCGGGTAGTGTATTGGCTCCAACTCTTTTTAATATTTACACCAATGATCAGCTGCTCCCTGAAAGTACCAACAACTCTGTATGCTGACAATCAAGCAATAGCTGTACAGGGAAAATCATTTGAGGAAGTTGAACAATGTTTAATGAAGCTCTGGTAGAGCTGAATCAAAAGTATCAAAACCAGTTAAGACCAAATCCAGCAAAACTCAGGTATGTGCCTTCCATCTTTGCAATAACAGGCTGCTACGAAGCTGCATATTATAGCGGAAAGGGATGTTATTAGAGCATTGCCACAACACTAAATATTTAGGGCTCACTTTAGATAGGTCACTAACATATAAGCAACCTTGTACCAACACTAAACTGAAGTCAGTGGATGAAATGAGGTTGTTCAAAGGCTTCATTCAGGAGTCTCCTGGCTTGATCCAGCAAGAGTTCCCTCTTTTCCTTCTCTTGCCGGCTTGCCCAAAGGCTCCTCTTTTCCACGCCGCACGGGGTAGTCCTGCTGACTCCAGGGGGGCTGGGGTTTCCGGATCTTTCCAACCAACCCCACTGACCATCTGGACTTCACACCTCGCGATTCCTCCTTCCAGACTGCAGCCCTACTTCGCCTAGCGATTGCGGCTTCGCTGCATCAGCAAAGAATTCTTGCCTCCAATGGCTCCCGGATCTTCCCTGCGTCCACTATTTGAAGATGACATGATGTCCAGGCCCCCTCAGAAGAAAATTGGATATTCTCTCCGGGTGGGCAGGTGGAGGAGATTCAGAATAATGTCCAGTTATTGTATAATGACAGTTATCAGGAAATTAATGAACTCTACCTGGAGTGCTAAACCAAAAGTCCTTAATCTGCTATTCCTCAGGTGAATATGCTTCCCCAGTCTGGTATAAATCAGCACAAGCTGGGAAAGTAGGTGTTGCTCTGAATGAAGCTAGCAGAATTATTACCAGATGTGTTAAACATACCCCTCTTGAGAAGATCTACCATCTAGCTGACATTGCCCTGCCTGCTATTTGCAGAGAAGCAACAGCATACAGAGAGAGGCTTAAATCTTCTATATTTAGGTAACACCCTCTATATGGCTTACAACCAGCTTATCAACTATTAAAATCCAGGAAAAGCTTCCTTACATAAATGGAAGACTTAGAAGAATTTGAAAGCAGAGTGGACCTATGGAAAACTACAAAGAACCAACACTGGATGGAACCACTAGAATAGGTAGCACCTGGGTCTGATGAAAACAGGGAAGTATGGAAATTATTGATTAGATTGTGCATGGGTCCAAGATCCAGAGACACTCTCAACAAATGGGATTATCTGGTGGCTTCTACTATTTGTGATTGGTGTGACATGTAGAACAACAGTATATATCTATATCTGCCCTTTGTGACCCTAAAAGTGTATACTTGAGGACCTCATGACAGCATGACAGAACACAATGTTGCTAGTTCCTAGGTAAGATCTGATTAATTTGTACATATTTTAATCTTGTATTTTATATTTTATGTCATATAGTATGACTGATCTGAATGAAAATCACTAGAGTCCTACAGAAAAGGTGGGATTGGATATAAAAGTGGCAAACAATAATATATTACATCCTAAAATAAATCTTATTCTGATAATATGCCAATTTAAACAAAGGAATATAAACAAATGAAAGACACAGGGAATAACACAAGAAACTGTTGTCATAGTTATTTATCTGCAAGATTCTTATTGCCCACATGGAAATGATATAATAGACTGCATAAATATCAATTTTTAGATATATCAAGACAGTGTTTAAAAAATAATCCTGAATAATTAGGGACTTAGATAGCACTGTTGCCTAAAGATTAATATACAGACATTGCAAAATTTTAACTGTATGGAATAAATTCAGTTGTTAATACTTCAATTATTTAATACCTCCAGCTGGAATCAATTGAACGCTATAAACATACTCCTTGGGAGAAACTTCTTTGTTAATAAATTATATGACTTTTGAGGAGCTTCTGAAGTATATACATTTTTCTTTGCAAGAAATCATCTGCTGTACAATACTACCAAGATAGTTAATTGAAGACGCCAGAATATTAGTATCACTTTACAGTTTTTTTGGAACAGAAGGAAAAAAGTTCTGGTTTGCAGTTAAATTAGCAATTGGTATTATGAAGAAAACAGGAACAAATCCCAACTTATTTACATTAACTTTCTGATAATATTTTAATATGAATATCTGTGAAGGAACTATATCTAAATAGCAATTATTATTATTATTATTATTATTATTATTATTATTATTATTATTATTATTATTATTATTATCTTTACAGCAAATAATATTATTTAGTGCAGCATATCTAAATGTGGTCAGAAGTCTGCTATTTTTTTTAACCAACAAAGACACACCTAATTAATTGACATTGCTAGGGGACACATAACAGACCATGTATTGCTATGCTATGAATACTTCATTTGAATGAACCATGTAGTATCTATGAATAAACAAATTATATAATCAATTTATAACTGATTTTTTTAGCAGAGCAATGTTCTTCATTTTTTAAAGTCACCAGCAGATGGCTCCTTAGCCTATCTAATACCACTTTAAGTTGTTCGTTAAGGTGTTTCAAAATAATTGAAAAACATTTTCTTCAACTATTTAGGTTGTATTTTGGTGATGGTTCACATAAGGCTTTAATGTTTGTTACCAAAACTTTTTACCTTGTTTTTATTTTGGTTAGAAATGGAATATAAACCTCTGAAATGAAATGATTATATGTCAGTATAATACTCCTGCTATGTATAAATCTTTTCCACTTAAAATTAGAATTCTTAATTAATAATTCTGTACACATTGATTTAGAACTATTTGAGTGCCAGTCAATTTAGAACTATTTGAGTGCCAGTCTACAACGAATGTCAGAAAGTGGTTAAAATCTGAGGCAGCTCTTTGCCACAGTTACCTCTTTGCAAAAGGAAGTTTATTGACAAGTTGAAAGATGAAAATATTAGCAGACATGTTGATGATAATTTCCATAATAATCTTGTTGGTACGGCTTTAAAAACCTAATAGATGAATTGATAATTAATAATTTCATCAAGTACTTTTTAATGATTCATGACAAAGTTTCTGAGTAATTTACATCAGCTGATAATAGAATACTGTTTATGTCATTAAGCAGTGTTATCTACCCTCATATTTTGTGCTTAATATTAATTTAGGCACTGACCAATTTTGAAAAATGATTGGTGAGCAAAAACTCTAAAATCCCATCTATCCCTGGCTGGGAAAATATTGTGTAATCTTGTGAGGGGAATATTACTTAAAAGAGATAAATTTTAAATTCTTAACCTTTTTTTTTGTCCACTGATTTCACAATGAAAATGTGATCCCCTCAAATGAGATTTTAAAATCAAACATGAAAATCCGTGTGTATTTCATGTTCTTATGATAAAATACAATGTATTTTATCATAAGAACATGAAAGATCACAAAAGTAACATAGGTACCTGTCATTTAGTGACTGTTTTATTTAATGACCATTCACAAATAAAAAACAATGATGAAAAATAATTTTGTGGCAAATTGTCTAATTTACAACATTTGCAGGTCTGTATAGCGAAGGAAAATAAAATCATAAGCAACATTACAGTTTCACTTAGCAAGTGCTTTGCGAACAACCAAGTTGCCAGTCATATTTGTGGTTGTTAAACAAGGACTACCTGTATAATCAATCCTCTTGTTTCTAAGACTTTTGATGCTAGAGTTTTCTTTAAACTCTACAAGGTTCTAACCAACAAGACAAAAGCAAGTAAGTGTTCTCTTCCTCACATTTTTTATTTTCCCAGACATTTTGCCCTCCCCATTTTTCCTATACAAGTTACTTCCACTGAAACCAATGAGTACAATTAACTGAGCCTAGCTCTTAAACTGGCATAGATTATTAACTGATTTGCGAGAGTGCTGGAGGCTATCTTGCAGTTCATTTTTTTTTTTTTGGTTAGCAGCACAAAAGCAACTTAATCTCAGTTTTCCACAGGAGCCAAAACAAGGTTTCTGAGGTCAAAATGTTTTCACATCTGGAAAACCACTAATCTTTATTGCCCAAGATCTGTGCGATTGAAGATTAAATCAGTCAAAGAAAATAAGATTTCAAAATGTATACACAAATGTAAAAAGGTTTTGGAAAGACAGGAAATATTGAGTGCTAACAAATTATTTTAATGGTCTGAATTTTCATTGTTATAATTATTCATTATCACAATTAAATAGAAGTAGTGCATAATACATTATCTATTGTCTACTAAAATCTTGAACATTAATATTGTAAGTGAATATTAATGAAATATTTTTGGACCCTACCTTAAAAACCATGTGTAGCATCAACTGAAGACCAGCCTTGCCAGGATATTTACCAGAAATATTTGCCGCAGATAAATTGAACAGATTGGCTCCTGTTTCTGTGCACAGGGCATGAATAAGCATTTTTTTCCCTACTCCTACAGGGCCAACCAAAAGCAAGGTTTTCACCAGAGGAGCCTTTTCATGGACAGATTGAGAACCTATAGAATAAAATTAGTACAATGATACAATTATTCGAAATGTATGTTTAAAGAAAGTTTCATCCTAATAGCCTAAACTGTAATGTCTAAGTGCTGGACATGGAAAAACCAACTAATGGGACTGACAAAGTCTTGGCAACAGAATGGTTCAAAAGAGAACTTTTATTTCCAGGCTGGAGATGAAGCAAACTTTAAAAAAAAAAAAATTTCTAAACAATTAAAATCGAACCTTTCTTTTACAATGGCCTAGCAAAAACTACCGTATATACTCGCATATAAGCCGCCATAATACCTATGGTGTTCAACCCCTGATCTCACCGTCAAGGGGTCACCGTCAGGAAGATTCTGGGGGACAGGCTTTGGAGCGCACCTTCCCTTACGTCAGAGAAGTGAAGCCCAAGAAGGGAAAAGGCGATGGGGCAAAAGTTTGCGGCTCATCATCCATCCAGGGAGAAAAATGGGCGCCCGACTTTGCGTGCGTTTTACTTGAGGGCAAGGGCTTGCTGAAGGGCCAGGAGGGCTGCAACAGGCCAGGCGACCGGGCCTGCAGCAGCGACTTAGTGTGTGGCGACTATGCTCCAGCGACTTGCTGAACTAGCGAATATAGCATGCATTGGCTTCGCGTGGATGAGAGTGCTTGGCTCTCATCGTCGCGAAAGCCGCAGGCCCGGCGCAAGCGCTGCTGCCTCTCCCCCGCCTCCCATCGAGTCTCCCAGCATGATGGCTGTACAAGCCGCTGCCGGTGAAGTCGATTGAGAGTCTATGGCTCTCACGCGCGTAAGTCAGGCACCTTCACGCGATGAGAAGCCCAAGACTTCTCATCGCCTTCACCGGGCAGCGGCTTGTACAGCCAATCAGCTGGAGAGTCGATGGGAGGCGGGGAAAGCGGCGGGCAGCAGCTTCGCATGATGAAGGCCAAGACTCTCATCGCCTTCGCCGGGCAGCGGCTCGCAAGCGACTGAGAGCCGAAGACTCTTCATCACGCGAAGCGCCACGCTAAGCGCTGCTTCCAGCAAATCAGATGGTGTTCACGTATAAGCCGACCCCCAAATTTGGGGGAAAAAAAAGCGTTCTAAAGTTCGGGCTTATATGCGAGTCTATTACCGGTTAATATTTTTTGTTTAAATTAAGTGAATTTCGTAAACAATTTGTTCAAGCTGACCTGTTATAAAATCTAATCAAGGTGTGGGAATGAATAGTTACTTAAAGGTTTGACACTTGGTTTTCTGCATCTCGGTTTTGATCATCACATATAAAAAGTGATTGAATACTCTGGAAGTGAGTTGGAGAGAAGAGCAACAAAGATGTCAGGAGCTGGGGCTAATACCAGTGTGCAGGTACTGGGTATGTCTGTCTGGTTGGAAAAGAAGACCAAGGGTTGACACGAATAGCGTGTTCCAATATCTGCGGATAGCACACGAAAGAAAACGGAATCAACTGGTATCCCCAAAAGCACAGAAGGCAGAACAGGAGCAATGGAACTAATGAAGGAGAAACCAACCTAGAATTGTGGAAGGAGAATTTCCGGCTGAGACTCGAGAACAATAACCAGTCAAACAGCTTACCTTCAGAATTCGTTGTCAACCACTGGGGGTTTTTGAAGAAGAGTTTGGACAGTCATTGTCCAGAATGATTGTAGGTCTCTCTTGTGCGGGTGTTTGGACATAGAAAGAATCTTCCCAGATCCCTTTCTTTATCTGTTAAATGTGAACTTCACAATTAGGAGTTCCTGACAAACTTTGTTTGAGCATTGGGAAAATATCTGAATTTGGTAACTCCTAAACTTGAAAACTATGCAGCCAATTTGCAAAATAACGCATATATATATTCTAGCAGTACCTAAGTTACAACAGCCCTGGAGATTGGGATTGCTGTTCCACTAAGCTGTGATTCTGTTGTAATGCAATTATCATAGTGACTAGCATCACTTAATGCAAGAATCCTGGCAGTCTTTGTTGCATACAAAAACATTTGCCTTTAGACAAGAGTCTCAAATACAGCTTCATCAGTCTGGACCCCACATTATGTATCTGATATGTAACACAGTTCAGGAAAGTCCAGAAATATTTCCACAGAGAAGAGTTCGGCCACTCCTCTACTCGTTGCAAGAGGATACCTACTATTTACCACCAGGCTTAGAAATTCTAGACCTAGAAAACCTAGAACTACGCCACCTTTGGTCAATCTAAGTATAGTATTATATAAAATCATACATTGCAATGTCCTACCAGTCAATTGAAATAGATTCAGCTCAACCATAACATATACAAGAGCACACAATAGATACAAAACTCAAGGTTAACCGCACCAAATTGATTGCAGAAATACGACTTCGCAACAGATGGTCAATGTCTGGAATACTCTACCTGACTCTGTGGTTTCTTCCCCAAACCCCAAAAACTTTAACCTTAGACTTTCTACCATTGACATCACCCATTTCCTAAGAGGTCTGTAGGGGGCGTGCATAAGCGCACCAACGTGCCTACCATCCCTGTTCTCTTGTTTCTTTTATTTTTCTTATATATATCCATGCATTCCTAACTATATTTTTACTTATACCTATTACCTTGTAAGCGATTGACAAATCAAATAAATTAAATTAAATTGTAATTACAAGATGTGCAGATTACTAAGAAGGAAGCCATGAGAATCCTAGGAAAGCAACATGAGGGTGCTATGAAGGAACCCGCAGGGGGTGGGAGAAGCCCAGGAAAGGATGTGAGAATTCAGGCTGAGGGGAGCAGGGTGTCAGATAAGTGGAAAGAGGCTGGGGGAAACAGTGCTGTGCCATTTGAATGCAGGGAGGCTGAGGGGACTTACTGAAGTGACACGCAACCTTCCCTGCCAACTTCCCATTTGACTTTGCTTGTGAGAAAGCTGGAGAGAAGATTGCAAATTGGCAATTACATGACTGCAGCGTGGGTTGAGTTGCAACTAAGGGTGAATTGGTTCCCAAGCACCTGAATCATAATCACATGGCTACAGGAATGGTGCAATGGCCAGAACTTCAAGGACTAGTAGTTTAACTAAATTGAAGAAAAAATAGTTTCCTAATATATTACGTATCATGCAACAAGGAAAATATATACATTTAGAGTATGGTTTCTGAAGTTTACATAAATAAGTCAAAGCACAAAGAGAGATGTCAGAAATTACATATATTAATTTAGTTTTACCCTTTTCTTTTTTTCCCTTCTTTTTTCTGATTAATTTTTCTGATTGATTTTCTGATTGATTGGTTACAACCCATCAAATTGATTCTTAGAGACCATATAGATTTTTTCCATTATGATAAGTCCCTATTTTGTCCTTCAGCAATTCCAACAGCACCTCCATTACCACTGTAATTCAGTCTACCCATCTCGAAGCTGGTTTTCCTCTTCTTCTTTTTCCTTCCACCTTTCCCAGCATTAAAGCCTTCTCCAAAGTATTTACAAATAATAGCTTGGTATTTATAAATAATAATATACTGAACATATGGCCCTAAACTCAACAGTTTATATTTTTGTATATCTGTCATAAATAGAATTCAATGTATTTTGCTTGATATGTTTTACAATTTATTAATGTATATTGAACATAATTTTATAACTTGAGAAATTTTTTGTCTATTTATTGATATTATCTCTTAATTAAAAGAAAGTTACACTTAGAAGTGTATCTTTCTTTTAAGTAAATAAATAAAGAGGGAAAAGTTAGCTGATTTATCAAAAATTCATTAAAATCTCACCCTTCCTTCAAACTTCATTTAAACATTGGAGACTTGATTTGTTATTTTCCCCAAATGGCATTTTTGTATCTACTGTAGCTGCCAAACTGCTATGATGGAAATAAAATTATAAAAAGAGTGGTGCTGCAGTTAAAACTTTTTAAATTGGACAATTATTTTACCTTAGCTGAAAATACGTTTAAGAGATAAGAACCATATAAAATTATTTCAAAAGAAATAAATCAAACACTGTCATAGTTAATAAAAATATGAAACTGTCAGGAAGCCAAGCATGGTGTTCTGCCCTTTGGCCAGTTCTCCTGTGAACTTACCTAATGGCAATATTCCATACAGAACTATAAGTTGCTTCACGTCTGTAAGAGAAGGCATTGGTTCTACATCTATCTGTCGAAGTGTAGTCCCCAGATAGCTATATTCACCTACAAGGAGGAAACAAATGTGCCATAAAAAAGCTTAGTTTTAAAAAGTAGAATATAGAACATTGGATCATAGGTTTGGAAGGAACCTAGTCCAAACCACTGCTCAAGGAAGGAGACCTTATATTATTCCCAGTCAAATAACTGTCCAGTCCATTTTTGAAAGCCAATAGTAATGAAGCACCCACAACTCCAAGAGGCAAGTTGTTCCACTGATTAATTGTTCTCAGTCCCCTTGGTTTTAGTTTCACACAGTTTTTGACAAGCTTCCACACATACTTGTCCTGCCATCTGGTGCTTTGGGAAATAATCTTCTCTTGTGATAGTCTCCCGAGTATTGGAAGATAGCTGTCATGTCACCCAAAGTCCTTCTCTTCGATAGGCTAGACATACCTAACTCCTGCAACTATTCATCATACGATTTAATCTCCAATGCTCTTATAATCTTTGATGCCCTTCTCTGTACTCTTTCTAGGGGCTCAGCATCTTTTTTTGTATTGTGGTGATCAGAACTGGATGCAGTATTCCAAATGTGGCTTCACTTTTGCAGTACAAGAGTGTATTATCAGTTCTTATGATATTGATGCTGTCCCTCTGTTAATGCAGCCTTGACAGTTTTGACACACTGCTGGCTCATACTTAAGCAGTGGTCCATTTAAGTAGAAACAAGTAAAAATTACTAGGCAGCATAAATAAAACATTTTGAAGTTTCTTAGTTGGAATGCATTCTTAACATGAATGAGAAATAGACATAGATTCTAAACTTCCATGATGAACTGTAAATAATATAGCTAGTTTTTGCTTAAGGTCCACTTACTCAGCAACCATTTAAGATTATGACAGCACTGAATGAGGGATACTTAATAGATACAACAGAATAAGAGTTGGAAGGTATCTTGGAGATCTTCTAATCCAATCCACTGAATAAACAGGAAACCCTATATCAATAGTCCCCAACCTTTGCGGCTTGGTGGCTTGATTAGGGGTGGGGGAGAGGGGAATTGTGATGCACAAATGGTAGACTGGCACGTGCACAGCTCAACTTTCTTGCACATACACACAATTGCTCACCAGCTCACCACTTGTGCAAGTTGAGCTGCATGTGTGCACTGCGGCCAGGCGTTCACACGGCCCAATTCTGAATTGGCCATGGCCCGGTAGTGAGCCATGGTACAGAGATTGGGGACCCCTACCCTATACCATTCTAGACAAATGGCTCTCCAATCTGTTCTTAAAAACCTCCAGTGATGGAGCACCCACAAATTCTAAAGTAAGCTGTTCTATTGGTTAGTAATTCTCACTGTCAGGAAATTTCTCTTAGTTTTAGATTGGCTTTCTCCCAGATTAGTTTCCATCCATTGCTTCTTGTCCTACCTTCTGGTTCTTTGGTAAATAGATGAACCCTTCTTATTTTGGCAATCCCTCAAATATGGGAATACTGCTATCATTTTATCCCTGGTCCTTGTTTTCACCAGACTAGCCATACCTAATTCCTGCTACTATTCTTCATATATTTTAACTTCTAACCTCCTTATAACTTTTGTGGCTCTTTTCTGCATTCTTTCCAGAGTCAATATCTTTTTTATATTGCGGCAACCAAAACTGGATGCAATATTTCAAATGTGTTCTTACTAAGGTCTTCTAAGCAAAACTAACATTTCATGTGATCATGATTCTATTTCTGTTAATGCAGTCTAGGATTGCATTGAGGATTTTTTGGTAGCAGCAGCATATTACTGGCTTATATTTAACTGATTGCCAACTAGGACTCCAAGATCCCTCTCACAGTTACTGCTATAGAGTCAAATTACACCTATTCTATACCTGTCCACTTGGTATTTCTTGCCTAAGTGTAAAACCTTTCTTTTCTCTGCATTGAATTTTATTTTGTTAGATAGGGCCCAATGTTCAAGTGTGTCGAGATCCTTCTGAGTCTTGAACCTATCTTCTGGTTCCAACCTAGATCTAAGAAGAAATTTCCTGAGATGGTGAGCAATCAATCAGTAGAACAGCTTGCCTCCAGAAGCTGTGGGTGCTCCATCACTGGAAGTTTTTAAGAAGAGATTGGGCAGCCATTTATCCAGAACATTATAAGGTTTCCTGCTCAAGCAGGGCTTGGACTAGAAGACTTCCAGCCCTGCTATTCTATGTCCTACTTGACATCACATAGCAATGGAGTCTCAGTCCCAATTACCATTGTTAAATGAGGACTTCCTAAAGTATAAACTACTCTTGTCTCTAATGAAATGTGAGACCTATAAAATTCAGAGACTTGTCAAAGGCAACCATAACTATAACCAATAAATTTAAACTGTCAGTTGGGACTGCTGTGTTTCATCTGTGACTCTGAAGCAATATTTTGGTGCACATCGGAGCACCAGCATGGTATATCCTTTCAACCAGTGGTGGGATTCAAATTTTTTTACTACCAGTTCTGTGGACATAGCTTGGTGAGCATGGCAGGTGAAGGATAGTGTAAAATCTCCAGTCAGAGGTGGAATTTGCTGGTTCTCCAAACTACTCAAAATTTCTGCTACTGGTTCTTCAGAACTGATCAGAACCTGCTGAATACCACCTCTGCTTTCAACTGTTTAAAGGAGTTATGTTCTTACATAGGATTACATAACTGCTGCATTCTGTGGAAATGCACTATTGCTTTAAAAGATTGAATGTACTACATTTTTTGAATTAAATTTGAGGGCCCTATTTTATTATGGAATGCTAATTTAAAAATCTAAAACACAGTGCATTAATACTGTACATATGTAAATAAAATGGTACAACACAGACACATAACAAAATGTAGCATAAATTGCTTATTCACTTGAGAAAGAGCTTAGTACTGAGGTGTTAACCAATACTGATGAATTATAGAATCAGAAGGCACCCAACATACCCTAAATAACAAATTTACAACTGTAATTATCCTCCAAAGTGTGGAAAATTTTTCTGAGCATTAATTTTTAGACTTTTGTGTTTAAAATTTGGAGACAAGAATGCCATCTTACAGCACTGTGAGAATGCCACTAAATAGTATCATCTATCCTATATTCACTCAGAAATATGCTCTATTGAAATATTCAATTGTTACTGCATCAATACAAGAGAACTGAATAAAACATAACCTATGTGGTAAGTTAGATTCTAGACAAGTTTAAAGATCACGCACCAACCTGTGAGGAATATTCTCTTTGTCCTTGTGCTACTCCTCCCCTGGGCTTTTCAAGTTTTTCTACTTCTATTTAATGAACAGCTGTGGAAGTGGGGTGGCCAAGTTACTGGTAAGATTTTAAAAACTTCCCTTTGGAATTTTGTATTATTATTACAGATTACCAAATATTTAAGTTAGATTATAGTGTATCAGTCTATTAATTCTGTTTTGGATCTGATGCTACTATCAGGAAGAACAATTTACTAAAATGTGTAAACTGTAGCAGAAACCCTGAAGAGATGGTCATCTGAATTTGTTTTAATCTACATTTTAACCTGTGTCACCAAGATGCTGATTTTCGGTAACTTTTATCTGAAATTAAAATGACTGGTGTTGTAGTTCATTTGTTCAGTATCAATTCTGTCACAAATGTTTTAAGTCCAATATAATACATTGCATAAATACAATTCCAAAATAAATACACAGTGTCAGGCCCCTGTTGGAGCCTGAATCTACAGAGAAAGATGAGACGGAGCTGGAGCTAAGGGACATCGAGGGGATGGCTTTGTTGGCTTCAAAGGAATGTGGGGAGGCAGGCCAGGGCCCCTCAGAAATGGGACAGTTTGCTAGCAGGAAGGAATGGGGCAAGGACAACCAAGACAGGGCAGGCACTGGAAATGAGGAGCAACAGACAATGAGACAGACAATGAGCAAGAACTGCCCCCTCCCGATCCCTGAGCACGGAGAGCAGAGAAGAGGTGGAAACAGCACAGGGCGACCCAACTCGGGAAGAGAGTATCCTACCCCTTTTCACAAGGCACACCTGGGAATTGAGACTTAAAGAGACGCTGTGGGGAAGGGTGTTTGTCAGGAATGAAAGCTGAATTCATGGAATTTGATGTGCATGGGTGACGTTTGGTGTTTCCTGGGCTTCTTGCTTTATTTCCTCCTTGCCAGATTAATTGCCTTGTTCCTTTTCTTCTTGAAACCATTGCCGTGTTCCTTTGCTTCTTGGACTCACTGACTTATTCCCTTGCCTCACTGGATTTCTTACTTTGCAGCTGTTGTGCTCACAGCGTTTGCTGGACTACTTGCAGCCAGAGGCTACTGAAAGTGTGTGTGTGTGTGTGTGTGTGTGTGTGTGTGCGCGCGCGCGCGTGTGATCACTTTGCTTTACGACTTGCATAACACACAAGCTTTGGGGGGAAAGTTGGAGCAATAAAGAGGTGATTTGAACTATCATCTGACTGTATTGCCTCTGTTCCTTGCCCCTGGTCATCACACATAGTCTGTAGTAAGATAGTAAGATATAAAGGTTATACTTTACCAACATAATCACTGAGTTTTACTTTTTTACTTCTTATTAATATTCCTTCTTCTACCAGCTCTTGATAAAGAGAATCAATAGTCCTATACAGAAATAAAGAATAAGCTACACAAATATATCTGTAGACAAACACATATTCTTAGTAATCTCTGCAGATATTTCAACCGGATTAGCACTGATGATGTTGCCTAGTCGAGTAATGAAATATCTGCTAGCAAACAACAAGCTCAGAGAACATCAAGGACTCCACATTTCAACCCTGAACTACATATATTAGAACAAAAATTGCCATGTGTCTGAATTTTGGTCATGTGACAATGGGATGCTGCAATAGTTGTATGAAAACGGTCATAACTGTAATTTGAGGATTATCTGCATTGAAAAATGAAGCACTACAGTCTTATATATAGTGCAGTCCTATAAATGTTAGTTCAAAATGGTGGGTCAAATTATAATTCAGAATCAATAATTATATCTTACACATCGAATGAAGTTTTTAAGTACATATGTGATTCAAGCCACTGTCACATGCACATTTTCATATTATTTCAGGGCTATTCTTAATGTTGGCATTTCAGTGCCAATAAGTTTCTGAATTGTGTATTTTGCTTTTTAGAAAGAGTTTGTGAATTACAGACTTCTGGAAGCAACTTGACATAATATTTTTTCTTAGAATAAAGTATAAACATATAGCACTGAATTATTTGTGAAAGTGATCTATAAGAGTATTTTTATGTACTTAAAGGTAATGTTGGAAATACTGATACAATGGGCAAGGGTTAAGATTTTACTCACATTTTACATATCAGCAGGGTTTCTTGGTAGAAAATTGAATTTAACATTTGGCCCTACTATTTAGATTTGGAAAATTCAAAGGGAAATAACAGTGATGCTTTGGGGCGATAATTCTTACCCAAATATCCAATATCCCATTTGGCACAAAGATCAAGCAGGACAATAAATGAAGGAGGCTGGCCTAAAATTACCCATTCTAAATTCTAGTCTGCAGTTAGACCATGGGAATAAAAGAGAAAATGTATAGTTCTTATAGAAAGATATTTATCAGATATAGGATATATCTTATAGATATATCAAATCCTAAATGTAGATGGAAAACTCAGGTGCATATCTAAAACTACTAAATATTCCACATATACTATAGGGAATAAAATTTAATGCATATTTAATACATATGAAGAAAACTCACAAACTAGTGTACATTTAACTTAAAATAAACTTTATATGCAAATAGGACTTTATCTAAATTTATTTCTGCATTATTAGATGTTTAAAAATAATCCATGTTAGATCCTCCATAATAGTCAACAAATTTGAGTTCATGCATTTAAAAACTTAACAGTGTGAATCTCAGAAGAGAAACTGCAACTTTACCGATCAGCTGTCAGATCTTTATCCTTCTTTGACTTTTTCTTTCCTCCACCCTTTTTCCCTTTTTTCTTTTTCTGAAGATCACAAACAGAAATAAGAGATTAACATAGTTGGAAGGGACCTTGGAGGTTCTCTAGTCCAACTCCTTGCTTGAGAAGGAGACCCCATACCATTTTAAAAAAGTGATTATCCAATCTCTTCTTAAAAAAACCTCCAGTGATTGAGCATCCACAGCTTCTGAAGGCAAGCCATTCCACTGATTAATTGTTCTAAGTGAGGAAATTTCTTCTTATTTCTAAGTTGGTACTCTCCTTGATTTGTTTCCATCCAATGCTTCTTGTCTTGCTTTACACTTTGCAAAGTATACTTTGCAAAAATACTTTGCAAAGGTAGTACTTCCACATATGGCAAAAGTATTCATTTGAATACAGCTCTCTTTGATGAACTATGTCTTCATATAAATAAGAAGTGCTGTTATTTTGTTTACATTTATTTTATGTTCTCCAACTTCTGATATAGTATTATACTAAATCCATACTAAATAGTTACCTTTCCTTTTTTCCCTTTTTTCCCAGTTTTCTCTGTCTCTCTATCCACAGCTAATTTTAGATTCTTCAGTTCTTGGCGCATTAACTCATCAACCTGTATGAGCACATACATAGAGGTAATAAGAAATACTGTGCTAAAAAAAATCTGCAACCAGAAAATATAAATGTTATGCTAAGGGTAAACACTCATATACAATTATCCAATTTTATTAGCATTTTTAGGGAGAATTATACCTGTAATAACCTTCCCTCCAAAATAAAGCATTATTATCAAAATAAAATACTAAATTGGATAGAGTAGGCATGCTTCAAGTCCCTGTTCTTAAATCTTGCCATCTAGTGGGATCGAGTGCACCTCTGCTGTGGCTACACCTACTTTCTGGAACACCTGTCCTGTGGATTTGGTGGGCCACTCTCCTTTTAGTCTTTTAGAAGGCCATCAAGATCTGGATTATTATCTAGGTACTGGGGACAGAATGAGGATGTCTGGAGTTAATTATAGAGCATCCCAAAGGGATAACTGAAGTGATGGGTTTGTTTTGTTTTTACAGTTTTTATGGTTCTGGGTTTTATGCTTGTTGTAAGTTGCCCAGAGTTAAGTTTTTAGATGGGCAGCCATATAAGTCTTTTAAACAAACAAGCAAACAATTACACAAATTCTGGATGGACAAGCACTACCTTTGAAGGAACAGTTTTGCCATTTGGAAGGCTTTTTGGACTCCTGGCTGCTGCTCAAGCAGATGGAAGCTGTGACTAGAGGAATAATGATGATCTGGTGCAAGGTAATTCATTACTATTGCACTGCTACTCATTTGGCTATAATAATTCAATGTCAGTACAAGGTATTCTATATAGGACTGCCTTTTAATAATATTAGGAAAGTGTAGTTAGCAGCAGACCCCATGACAACTGGTCCCCTGATGCTGAGTACAGGTTACCTCTATGTTGGGGGTACTGCATTGATAACTAGTTCATTTCTATGTACAATGTACATAGTGTATATTTGACTCATAAAGCCATAACTGACCCATGCTTATAAAGGCAGATGGGTATTTGTAGAACTGGTTTGATCTATCTGGTCACCTTAAGAGAAGTTAATATCTGAGAATATTTACACCAAGACAAATTCCTTGTGTGTCCAACCACACTTGGCCAATAAAAAATTCTATTCTATTCTATTCTATNTGTGTGTCCAACCACACTTGGCCAATAAAAAATTCTATTCTATTCTATTCTATTCTATTCCATTCTATACTATTCTATTCTTAGTCCCCACTTACAGGAGGGGAAAAGGGGGTCGCTTCAATTGTCTGCAAAAATCTCCCAGTAGAAATCAGGTGGCCTCATTCTTTTGGTATTCAGAAGGATACCATGACAGAACTGTTTTGTCGAGCATTTTAACTAGCTGGGGAGTTTTTAACCTTTATTTTTATATTTTTGTTGTTTCTCATATTTATCTGAGTTTATTTGTATCTTATGGTTCTTGCTTTCAATTGTTTACTGTATTTGAAGACTTATCATAGACCACTTAATGTTTCTTATACTATGGAAACCATCAAGAGTTGCTTGGCTAGTGGTGAGCCAGATATGGAATAAATACTATACATATCATGCTTGATGTGAATCTTAAGATTGCAGCATGAAATGTACACCATCCAAGACTCTAGCCTAGGCTCTTAAGGAGTTTCTAGCACCTTGATGGTATAAATCACATGTAGCTTTTAGCTTGAAGGCCATATCAGGTTCCAAATAAGTAATATAATGTATATATGTGATCTTCTATGTACGCTTTCGCACACAATAAAATATACTTCCTTAAATTACCACCGATGAGAGAGAAGCAGGGGGGAGAGAGGGAGAGGGAGAGAGAGAGAGATCAGTTTCCACAATTCCTTTTCTGCAGGTGAGCCAAAAATATTGATCCATCAGGAAAGATGGAATTCCTAGAGTAGATATTAAACTGGATTATAAAACACATGTAAGAAAGCTGTTGTGCTACAATAATTCAGAAACTGATTCACACATTGGGAAATCTGCTTTGAATCTTCTGCCAGAAACATACTAGGTGGCTTGAATGTTTTTTCAACTTTACAGTCCTGGAATTTCCTGGTGGCTTCTCATCCAGGAATTGACCAGGCCTGACCCTCACTAGCTTTCATGTGATCAGCTAAGATCAGTTATGCTAAATGGCAAAAATGCTGCACTTCCCAGAAACTTGGGTTACAATATACACATAATACCACAAATCTGTAGCATAAACAGTATACTGTATTTCATCCTACCAATCAAGGATTCTATGAACTCATTCTCATGGCAGAGCAGACCAAAAATTACGCATATACAACAAATTATGCTACTAAATATTAAAGTCTATTCAGGGTCTTTAAAAAGCTAGAACTGAAACATTCTTTTACAGTACTACTTTAGATAAGTAACATGATTATCAGAAGGAATTGGAAAGAATGAAAAAATTTCATGATGTCAGCAACTCATTTCCTGCTTATTTTATTTATTTATTCATTAAACAAATGTATGTATGTATATGTATATACATACATACATATATAATGTATATGTAATATGCATATTTTATTTATATATTGTATATATGTATATATGTATATATATATATGCTATATGTATATATATATGATATATATATATGTGCTGTTTAGCTTCCTTCAGGTATTATCCCACGTCATTGTAGTTTCTGTTAAAGTTTGTAGCAACGTTTTCAGCAGAATCTCATCTGCCATCATCAGGCTTCTGTATGAAGTGTGTCTCACAGTTCCTCTGTTTCAAATTTGAGGCCTGGTCTATTCTCAAATTTGAAACAGAGGAACTGTGAGACACAACTTCCATAGAGAAGCCTGATGATGGCAGATGAGATTTCGCTGAAACGTTGCTACAAACTTTAAACAGAACTACAATGACATGGATAATACGCCGAAGGAAGCTAAACAGCACAAATGTAAGTACCCGCGAAAACTTAAGAAAACACACACACCACACACACACACACACACACATATATAATATATATTAAAATATATAGATTAAAGATATAAAATATTTATATAGAGACCACCTGCTTTTTTTCTGTAAAACAAGGAACTTCCAGACAGCATCATTCCAATCATTTGTAGCACAGGTTTCAAAGATAAAGGCAGGCTGACATTAAATTACAAAATACATATTCCTGATAAGTTTTACTTTTGTATCAGAATCCTCTTTGACTACAGCCATTTTTTTTCCTCTTTTAAATGGCCTACAAGTCACCTGAACTCTGATCTCTTCTTCCACTTCTTTCCTTTTTTCTTCTTTGATTAGTTCTGGATCATACTCTTGCGAAAAGTTCCATTTCTCATCTCTGTTCTTCCAAATATCTGTCACCCGAGAAAAGAACAAGAATGAGAAGGGAATAGGTGCTTTTTAAAAAATATGTCTTATCGCATTAAAAATTGTATTTCTGGTTCTGATAACTGAATTCATTATATTAATCAAGTTTTAATGATTTTTTGAAATGGAAAATTAACTGTAATTAACAAAGTTAATTATATACTCAAAATACCATGTTGATGTTGTTGATAATGATAATTGGAGTGTTTCTTTGTTATATTATTCTCCATAGACCAGGGGTGTCAAATGGGCTGGATGCGTCATGTGCTGGCCACACCCATCCCCATTTTAGAGAAGGGGGAAAAGTTACAATATATCATGTGACGACAATGTATCGTTGTGAGTTTGACACCCCTGCCATGACAATAGGTAACTGAATTTACTAATGGATTCTTTGATGAGCAGGTAAAAAACAAGCATTCTCTTATAAGGCCTATTGAGAAATGTGATATTTCCCATGTCTCTATCTCCCTTTCTATTACAAGAGAGATATGTGAAAGCATCTTTTGATATTCCTATCTCAATTAAAAAACAAACTGTACTGGCATTCTTTTAACTGATAATACAAGTATCCCATGACATTTTATGGGCTTTTATAGCTGCACATAACTTTTAAAGCAGGGGGGTGCCCGCAGGGGTCATACATCTGGCCCGTAGGACTGCCCTGGAAACAGCAAAGGACTGGTCTGTGGTGCCTCTGCCCCTGAAAATGGAGCTCCGTTTTCGCAAGCAGAGGGTTGGAGGAGGTTGTTGCAACTGAAAACGGAGCTCGGGACCCCATTTTCACTGACAGAACGCTCAGGCCAACACAGACGCCCCTGACACAAGTGATGTCGAGCTGGCCACGCCCACCCAGCCCCCAAGATGTGACTCTCAATGAAATTGAGTTTGACATCCCTGCTCTAAGAGTTACATCTATCAACTGGAAATTTCTACAGTATTGCTCTCCAAGTATTTAATAAAACCATGATTATACCATTATTAGCAGTGGCTTCCATTTAAATTGCACAAAGTTAGGTCCTTCTTTACCATGAAGCCTACAGATAAACTGAATATTTTGATGAAGCAATACTATGTCCCATCCTATAAAAATCTATGAAATCCCCAGACATAAATTTGAAATGTAAACTTTTGAAATGCTATTTTAAACATTATAGTAAGCATGTGTCTCACCCTTGGAAACTAATTTTCAATTTCTACTATCCATATTTGGGGATTATTGTTTACATATCTGATTAAAAATGGACCAGTGAAATTTGTTTTATGTCATCTCTTAAAGTTAACATTGACCTTAAAATTTCTTTTTGATTCAGTCAAGCAGGAGAAGAACATTTTTAGTCTTAGGCACCCACATATAAATATTTAATAAAAAGCACACAAAAACAGAAACTGTCTAACTATTCACAATATAAAGAAAGCTATTTCAGTTTCTCTCTACTTGCCTTTGTATTTGTTATTTCCTTCTTCCATGATTGGCAGAAAATTACTTGGGGACATTTTCCAACCTTCCTCTTCTTCCTGAATGAATAATATAAAATCTTGCTAGAACTGATTTTGGAACACAGTTATAAATAAATTTTCAGGTTCAAGCTGGAAAACTTGGTTTGAAAGAACAATTGTTGTTACTGATCCTTATATTTACTGGCATGAATGAGATTTTACTTCTTTAATTCCAGGTATTCTGAAATGTTTTAATCTCTCATTCTCTTTATTCTGTATTTCATTAAGCTCATTCTGAATATTTGTGTGTGTGTGTGTGTGTGTGTGTGTGTGTGTGTG
>BHFT01039223.1:0-23358 GCA_004320025.1 Laticauda laticaudata
GCCCACACACTTTTATCTTTCTTGGTGACTTCAATCTACCTCATATTAACTGGACCTTTAATGAATGTACAACTGAATCCACACATGCAACCTTCTACACTGCAGTAACCAATCTGGGACTAGAACAACTAGTAACCAACAACACTAGACTTAACAACTGCCTTGATCTTATCATCTGCAATAGTTTGAATTCAATTTATGGAATACAAATTAAATAACCCTTTTCCAAAAGTGACCACAACATAATTGACTTTTGTCTCAACATATGTCCACACAAAAATTATCACGATGACGGAATCCTCAATATCTGTGGTTCGACTTGGAAATACTGGGCATGATCCTTTGCTGATCTAATACATGTTGATTTTTCAGAAGACATTGTTGAAAAAGCACTGCACAATCTAAAACCATCTCTATCTATTGGACTAGACAGAATATGTGCCTACTTCTTAGAAAAGCTACCCACTGTCATAGCCAAACCTCTAAGCATAATCTTTGAAAAATCTTTCAGGACCAGCTCTTTGCCAAAACTATGGTACAAGCCACGGTATCCCAAAAAGGGATACCCCAGCCTTAAGTGAAAATTACAGACCAATCTCCTTATGCTGTATCACCTGTAAAGTCATGGAATCAATTATTAACCAATCCGTTATCCTCCACTAGAGACAAACAACCTGTTCTCTAATAAACAATTTGGTTTCAGAAAAAAGCTATCCTGTAATCTGCAACTCTTACACTACAAAAACATATGGACTACACAACTCAATCAGGGCAAAGCAATAGATACAATCTACATCGGCTTCTGTAAAATCTTTGAATCAGTGGTACATAACAAACTCCTCCTAAAACTAAATCTTACAGTATCTCTGGACACATACATAACTGGATAGAAGCATTCCTTTCAAACAGACAACAAATGGTCAAAATTGGGAGTGCCCGATCATATTCTGAACCTATCAACAGTGGTGTCCCCCAAGGCACTGTTCTAGGACCAACTCTTTTCATACTCTACATAAATTACCTCTGTGATCATATCAAGAGCAACTGCATTCTGTTCACTGATGATGTCAAGCTATTCAACATCACAGACAATACTGCTACCTTTCCAAAAGATCTTGACTAAATATCAAAAAGGTCAAACAAATGGCAACTTCAAATCTCAACAAATAAATGCTCTGTCCTACATATTGGCAAAAAAAAAAAAAGAAAATAAAATACAGGCTGAAATAGTTTAAGACCTTATTGATGATCCAAACTCTGTCAAGGGTCTTGGAGTATTCATCTGAAATGATCTAAGTGCTAGAGCCCACTGTAATTACATAAGCCAAAAATCTATTAAGAGTTGTTAACCTAAATCCTGCGTAGCTTTTTTTCCAGTAATATCACTCTACTAAGAGCATGTAAAACATTTGCTTAGACACAATACTTGAATACAGCTCACAGCAGTCTGGAACCCACATTACATATCTGATATTAACACAGTTGAAAAGTCCAGAAATATTTTCACAAGAAGAGTTCTCCACCCCTCTTCTCATTGCAGGGTACCCTTATGCCACCAGAACTTGAAAATTCTAGACCTAGAAAACCTAGACCTATGCCGCCTTCGGTCCAATCTAAATATAGTATATAAAATCATACTTTGCAATGTCCTACCTGTCAACAAATACTTCAGCTTCAACCATAACAACACTAGAGCAAACAATAGATACAAACTCAAGTTAATCACACCAAACTTGATTGCAGGAAATACGACTTCAGCAACAGAGTGGTCAATGTCTGCATAATCTAAGCCTGACTCTGTGGTTTTTTTTCCCCAAACCCCAAAAACTTTAACCTTAGACTGTCTACTATTGACCTCACCCCTTTCCAAAGAAGTTTGTAGGGGGCGTGCATAAGCGCACCAATGTGCCTAGCATCCCTGTCCTATTGTTTCTTTTATATATTTTTTAGTTTTCTTATATGTATCCATGTATAAATAACTATGTTTTTACTTATTATACCTATTATCTATACCTATTATACCTTGACAAATAAAAAAGTCCATTTTATGTACATAGACAAGGTTGTTTTATCAATTCAAATGAAATGTCCAAAATGCCTTCAGATATCTTGCCACATTAGCAGCAGAATTGAGTTCCAAGACCTCCCTTAGTTTGGTCTAAGCATTTCCAAGGAATGCCATCTTGGAACAATGTCTTGAATAAAAGTCAAGATTCAAAAAGATACCATCCAAATCCTTTTGCAAGATCCACATTTACTTTCTCAATATATTCCCTTTTTCTCTTTCTTCACAACGGTGAATCAGTGCTGCCATAATGGGCAACTGGTGTCTCTCCAGATATTGCTGAATTGTACTCCCCAGTATTTCTAGAAAAATTGTGACCTCTAGTATTAATACAGATGTCCATTTGTTATTCATACTTTCCAATGTTCTGACTAGAAGAATAATGACTTGCAATACATTTTAACATAGTTTATCAAATTTCCTTTAGGAATAAGCTTAATTTAATTAAAAACATTTTAATGTTTAATTTTAAACTTTCAAACATTTAAGATGACAAATATATCCAGAATTAAGCTTCTTCACCATCAGCAAAATGCTTAGAAACATGACACTATCTTAATGCAGTAATTTATTTATTTAATAACTTGCATGCCCTCTCTATCATTAAGATGACTATGCAACATATATTACATATTTTTAAAAGTCTCTGCTTCCATTTATAATGAGAAAATTGGAGACAAACCCTTCCTGTAATTGCAACATGTAATGTCACCAGTCTTTCTACAAGAAAGCAGGAAAGAGGACAAATACCCCCCCAAAATGAGAAAAAAGAGACCTTATATGTAACAATAAGACTTAGGTATTGCCTCTGCCTTTTTTTAACATTAAAGGTATTCAAAGTTATGCATAACTCATGTGGACAGTAATTTTAGTTTTCTAAAATGATATACTCTGGAGGTTCTCAGTGCTTTGACCCCTAAAATGATAAATGGATTTGTGTGCAAGTTCTCTAACCCCTTGAATAAAATTGCTCTACTCTTTAATAAGTCACTCTGTTAAAGACAGCTTTGACCTTATTTCCTAACTCAAGTTAATCTAAAAGCTGCAGAAGTGCAGAGATGTAGATTGGGTTTGTACACAGCTATGGTAATCATTGTGATGCAATTGGAGTTGCCTACTCACATTTGCCTTTTAAAAAAAAGATGGTGGTGGATCAAACATCCTTTCCAAAGACCCAGTTGGATTAATTCCAGGTTATTATTTTACACTATCTCTTCAGAGGACAGTGTCCTGGAAAGCACAAAGCTTCCCCTTCAAAAGCACAAACTAAGGAAGCTACACAAAAAAGGAAGTTATGTCTTCTGCACCTAATATTACTGCCCTGGGACAATGAAAGGCAAACCTCTCTCTCCCTTGCAGTTTTGGTTGCAATAACTGTCAGTCGTAAATAACACACTAATTGGCATTGCAGCTGACCAGTCTTCCTCCTGCAAGAGAAAACATAAATAGCAGCTTTTTAAGGTACTGTAACTTCCGTTTACGAAGTGATAAGTATATGCATTCACAAATTAGCAAAGTACTATTCAAACATGAGAAAAAAAAGAAACATGAAAAACAGGGCAAAACAGTTCAAAGTAAGCTCTTTTTTGCCTCTAATTTCCCATCTGGCTTTGGGACAGAACTGCACTTTGGAACCATAGTGTCTCTTGGAAATTCATGATAAGAACTTGGTATTAGGTTGTGCAATGTTTCAGCTTTGTCTTAGAAAATGTACCTGGGAATGTGTGAACTTGGCATCTATATGTGAATCAATTTGCTCTCACACAGCTACAGCATGTGTGAATGATTTAATGAATTACAGAAAGGTGCTATATTCATGCTCTTATGCATTCCAAAGCATCTTTTCTTAACTAAAACTAAAACATGACACATCTGCTTGTCCTCTCAAAGGTCCTCTATTTTAAGAATTGTAGTATTTCTTTTCTTATCCCTAGACCCAGAGCAGACAATCTTTCTTTGGATATATACCATTCTTTGTTTTATTTTATTTTTTGGCTTTTGAAAGATGCAAGGGCTATAGTAATGATGCAGAAACATCACCAAGAAAAAGGACTGAAATTTTAGAATCTTTTTAAAAAGTTAAGTTAGGGACAGTTAGGGAAGAAAGGAAGAAAGAAAAAGAAAACAGAAAGAAAGAGAAAGAAAGAAAGATATATCTGATAGCACCATTATTTTTATGGATAGATATGGTTAGAATAGAATAACAGAGTTGGAAGGAAGGATGTGCATAAGTGCACCAACGTGCCTACCATCCCTGTCCTATTGTTTGTTTTATTTTTCTTACATGTATCCATTTCATGTATTCGTAACTATGTTTATACTTATACCTATTATCTTATAATTACATAATCATATAATAGCATAAATAAATAAATATGGAGGAAAAAAACATTGGAGGTCTTCTGGTCCAATCACCTAATTAGTCAGGAAACCCTATACCTTTTCTGACTAATGGTTGACCAATCTCTTTTTAAAAACTTCCATTATTGGATAATTCACAACTTCTGGAGGCAAATTGTCACAGGGATTAATTGTTCTAACTGCCAGGAAATTTCTTCTTAGTTCTAGGTTGCTTCTCTCCTTGATTAGTTTCTGTTAAGAATATAAGTCACCTAACAGTAATTTGGGTTGGAAATATATAAACCAGGATAGACATTTTAATACTGTGTCTTTAAGAGAATTATATAAGTATACAAGTATTAATAAAAATATAATGCCTCTTCTGTCTCAATAAAAATGTGGAGTCTGATTTTTTTTAAAAATGATCATATACAAAAGAATTACATAATGGTAGGGAGAGTGTACTGAGAACTATACTTATTTTGTTAATGGTATACCACATTTGAAAAAGTAGAAGGGGCTCAAACACACCCATATATTCTTTCATTAATTTACCTGGGAAATTAAATTAAATGTGGTTTATTTATTCCTTCCCTTCTTGAATGCTAAAGAAATATAAAAACTTGTTTCATATCGAACATTTTCAGGGAGCTCTGTGTGTTTCAGATGTATATGGACAATAGGAATTGAAAAGAAATTAGAGTATCCTGTCAATCAAGTCCTCTGATAGCTCAATGTAGATTAAAAACTTCCTGTTTACACTGTCATAATGGTAATTATGAATAAATACATGCACCACATGGCTTTTGTGATATAATGTTTTTAAGCACTGGAAACTAAATATAAGTCACACTCTATTTGGCGCATGAGTCTGTGGACATCTGTATGCCTGTAATGTATAGTATAACAACAGTGGGCACTTTAATTGTAAACCACCAAGAGCAACTGAGCAATCAGACAGTCTCTAATCAGATAAACAATAAGAACAATAATTTTATTTTATATACATTTATTTCAATATGAAGTGCAAGAAAAACAAGAAAATAATGTAGTATAAATAAACATCAAAAGTAAAATCAAACAATGATCAGTTTAAAACAATATCTAATCCCATCTCAATTTAACTAGTATCAGTTGGCTGCATTATTTCTGCTCTATAATTTGTTCTTCATGGTGCAGAACCAGAGAGGGGTCTCTTTATATCTACTTTCCATTAAGTATTTGTCTTTTGGGGTGGGGGTAGAAATAATAGCTGAGGATCATGTAAAGTACTTTTAAAGAAATAAAAGCATTTTAAACTTTAAGAGATTAAGTTCCAAGTTTCATTCAAAGAGGAGTTGTTATTAGAGACTGCTGTGGTTCAGTTGCCAGCTTTCTTATTGCTGAAGTAAGAGTTGAAGTTACCTTAAGGCCCTGTCACACTGGCCGACGGATGCAAACTGTTTGTAAAAAGGACACAGCAGACGAGAAAAATGTTCCATCCATTGTTATCCGCTCTCAAAAGGGGCAAAAATTTGTCAATAAACCAGAGCGGATAACACGCGAAAGGACACGACGGGGGAGGAACGCAGCGGCATGGAAAGCGGATGTGGAATGGAAGCCTTGCGGATAGGAAGCAGATGAGAGCGGCAGAATAGGTTTCCCCTCTGCAACGTTTTTTTCCGTTTTTAATGGCTTTGTTTGCGAGCTGCATCCGCTTTCTCCTTTCTCCGTCCGTGGCTACTAATGCTTGGCGGCGTCGCATTTCGCGTGTCAGTTCCGCTTCTCCCTGCATCACCTTACCTCGAGCAGATTTGAGTTGTGCGGATGCGCAGCGGATTGCCTAGCGGATATAGGGCGGAGCGTAACCGGATGACAATGGAGGCAGAAATGGATGTTCCCGTATCTAGGCAGATGCAGAACAGACGCGTTGGATACATTTTCCGCCAAAAGTTTGAGGCAGCTCAAAACTTTTGAGGCAGATGAAAATGTCAATAACACGGATGCTGGATGTCGATAGAGAGGAAGGCAACACGGAGGCAGTGAGAGTACAGAATGGAACATCGCGTTAACCAACGGATGGCAAGTGTTTTTCTCCGTTTTACATCCTCTTTCCATCCGTTGGTGCAGTGTGGCATGGGCTTAAGTTTTAGATCCTTGCCGATCTTGGTTGCTGCTCAAGAACCAAATGGTCATGTAGCAGAGGTGTTACCTGTGCGAATCTATGTGCACCCAAACTGTTCATGCTACTACATTCTTCACCAGTTGCAGCTTCCAGATCAGAGGGGGAATTCAGCAGGTTCTGACCAGTTCTGGCAGAAATTTCGAGTAGTTCAGAGAACTGGCAAATACCACCTCTGACTGGCCCTGCTCCAATCTATTCTCTGCCTCCCAAGTCCCAACTGATTGTCTGGGTTTTCTTTTGGTGCCCTGCATGGGAAAATGGAGCTGGAAAGCAAGTTAGTGAGGTAAGTAGAGAATAGGGTTTTACAGTAACATTCCTTCAGGAGTGGAGTGGGAATGGAAATTTTACAGTATCTTTCCCCTGCCATGCCCACCAAGCCATGCCCACAGAACTGGTAGTAAATTTTTTTGGATCCCACCACCCTTGATGTTTCAAGGGTAACATCATATGAACCAATTTTAGCCTTCCAGAAGACCATGAAAATCTATTTCTTACTCCAAGCATTGGGATAGGATGGGGTTAAGTTCGTTAATAGTATAGTTGACCTGGTATTTGATGGGGAGGATTTATTCTGTTTTGTACCTTGTTTTCAATGGGTCTTCGGATCCAGCTAGGAACTTTATATGAAATCTGCATCCATGTATGCTCTTTAAACAAATAAACAAACTTGGCGCAAGATATCTCATTTTTCTAGTGAAATACATTTATACATCTTTGTCCAGGCAGCAAAGCCATTGAAAATGTGGAAGCCTGAATAGGAAAGGACAAATCAGTCTAAAAAATTCTGGGACCTGGAGCACCCTGGACTCATAAATTTTCCTTCTTCATATCTGAATGAAGTGTTGTGGTTCACCGGCAGCCTGTCCAGACATCAGAGAATCGGATGCTGGGGAAGAACAAGTATAAGAGTCTGGGGAGGACTCAGATGAGGGTCCTGCTTCTGATACAGAGATGGCTCTGGAACCTCTAGAATCTGGCAGCAGTGAGGTAGAGGAACAAGAGGAACCTGCTTCCAGTGTGCCTGTGCGCAGATCAAACAGAAGGCAAGAGCAACTAAGACAAAAAGGGTGACCTGGGAGTAAGGCTTGGAGGTGATTGCCCCTCCATTAAGGTATAAAGGAAGTGCAAATGTAGGAAAACCTTTGCAGGAAGAAATGCCATTAACTCTGATCAGTTTGGACTCTGAAAGTTCTGTGGTTAATGTGTTCCCCATTTTGATTTGAAAGACTAATTGGGATTTTAGTCATTAGCAGCACTTCAAGTTAGATAAGATGCATTCTTATCTCAAAGAACTTTGGCAGACATTTCTGGGGCTACTTATAACTGGTTGAAACTCATCCCAGGCTGTGAATGATGACAATTCATAGCTATTGAACTAAAATAAATGGGATTTGGATTTTATGTGTGTTTGTTTCAGGAAGCCTTGGTCAGAATATGTGGTAGCATTTCCCCATTCAGAGTCTGGTGAACAATTTGGAGTATCTTCATGAATTTATATCTCCTAGATTAAAGTTTTAGAACTTGTATAATATGAATAATATCAACAATAACAACAATAACAATAATAGCAATAACAATGTTTTTTAATGGAGTCGAGCCAGGCATGGAGTGAGGAGGAGTGCCACAGAAGTAATACCTCCTTAAAAAACCTTGATCCAGCTGGTCTAGCGGGTAGTACCTTGCAAGGGCCCCTTTCCAGGGATACAGGAGAAAATGGTCAACAGTTTTGAAGGCAGAAGAGGGCTTCATGCCCCAATGACAGACTGTGCAATCAACTTCTGGTATTTCCTGCAATGCAAATGGAACTAATCGTATTGGCTCTGTCATTCCATTAGACTATTTCAGTGACATGGTGAGGGGGGAATCTGCTGCTTGGGTAACAGTTTATCCTCCATATTAAATTACTTTGTCGCTATGGTCCAATCAAATCACCAAAGGGTTAGAACAGATGCTTAACCATATAGATAATATGAAATGGATATTCTACTAAAAATTCATAAGATTAAGGTTACAAGTTGTCTGATATACTGTATGATGGTGGTAAGATACAGTTGATCTGATGACCTGTATATTTTATAATAATTCCATACAGTATTGTACAATTGTGATATGTTATACGTTGTACATATTATCCAGTTAGGGAAGACTGAACATAACTATAAATTAAAAGTATTTTCCCTCTTAATATGATTTTATTCATTTTTTATTATATTAAAAGTAAAACAGAGAATATTGAACCCTGACACCTATGATAATATGTGGATCAGTTAAGAATCTAATAATGAACAATACACATTGATAATGATTTCTATAAATAGCTATGCTATTTTACAATATTACTTTATCTTAGTCTTTTAGCATGTATATTTGTAAGCAAAGGACCAGTATGTGGTCTGTCTTTCTGGTACGGTCTTTTGCTGGAAGAAAATAATAAGTAGAATTAAAAGAAGGACACCAAAGGAGTTTTTCATATGTAAGAATATATTTTATTGTTTCTTTTGTTAGTAAAATAAGATAATTCTTATTTCTTTTAAAGCAAAATTTTCCTTTGGATCACCTGCTTTCTCTAAAGAGAAAAAGGAAAATCACAGTTGTTCAGTTGGACAAGAACAATCATATACAATCATTTGAATTCTACTGAAGTGGCATTACAGTTAGTCACTTATTATTTGTCTTGAAAATTATTCCTTCTGGGTGAATAGATTGCCAGACCCACTCATAAAACCACCGCATCACACAGCTTCTTGTCATTCCTTCTCACAAAGTAGCTCTCCCTTTGTCAAATCACTTGGCTATGAAGACTGTCTAACAAGAGATCTGCTCAGCAGAAGAAATGGAAATATCAGAAGGTGTAGGGACTCAGAAACCCTAATCCTATAAATGACAAAGAGTTTAAGCCCCTGTCCCACTGCACTTACGGACGCAAAAAGGATGTAAAACATTAAAAAAAGCTTGCCATCCATTGGAAAATGCTATTGCATCCGTTGTGTTACTCACTTGCATTACGGTTTCATATGCTCTATCCCTTGGAGCATCCGTCCACTTGAGATTTTCATCTGCCCAAGCAGTTTTGAGCTGCACAAACTTTTGTGATGCGATGAACTTTCCACCGTGTACGATGTACAATCTTGTGACATTATACGGGCAATAAATGTTCTTTGTCCATTATTATCCATTAAACATCTGGCCTGTATCCTCTCTGCATCCTCTGGCCATTCCCCAAACTCACATCTGCTGCCCAGCTGAAAACGAAAGAGGAGGAAAAGAAAGCGTGCACGGAACGTCTACAAAGCGTTAGTAGCATCAGAAATAGAAAGGATGTAAGTTATGCATTCACGTTATATAAAGAACAAAAATGTTTGTATCTGATGTATGCATCTGGATATTTAGGATATCTGCAGTAGTCTAGAGTATGTAGAGGACACCTTTGCAGTACTACTGATTATTTCGCTGTGATCAAAACAAGGGGAGAAAATCATCTGGATTCTCAGTATGAGTCCAGGCTAACCAATAATGTACAGACCTTTTCACCCTTGGTCTTGCGTCTTCCACATACATCCATGTTTCTCCACCATGGATCATGACACAATCTGATATGAGTAGCTGATCATTCATCACCAGAACCAAAAACCTGCTTCAGACTGTTTCACCTTTTATACAGGGAAGGAGAAGAAGCGGAGGACATCCAAGAAAGCCCCGCTGACGTGCTACCCTATATGATATGTGCTCGCGTGTTGATGATCATAAAAAGAATGAGTTTTGGACTGTATGACCAGGTTTGATGCGTGGAGCTTGAGGAATTGAAGACCCTTGGTGCATTCCATCCACTTCATGAGGATGCCAACCAGCCATGTTTGAGGAACTTGTAGAGCATCTGAGACCCAGGTTGACCAAGCCAAGCACCACTTCCCGTCCCAACCTAGACCCCTTATGACTGGACAACGGTAGGTGTCACGCTTGACTCTGCACCACCACTGTATATGAACTCAACTCATTATCAGAAACATGGAGCTAATGGCATGGAGCCGGTGCCACACCAACCAAGCAATGCCAGCCTCAAAAGTGTATCAGAGATAGTGGTTGCAGCCATCATCGAAGAATATGTGGAGGGAGGCTCCTCAAGTGTTCCCACGCACTGAACAAGGCGGAGGAAAAACTTGCAGAAGAAGTGTATCAGAGGTGGAACTCTTTCCCCACACTGTTGAGCCATTAAGATTGGAGCACGTGGCTCCTGCAAACGCATCCAGGACAACCTCAGGGTCCACTATTTCAAACTACAAGGGCTTTTTCATATCATCCTCTTATGCCATGGATCATCGTGATGACTGACAACGTTCACTGTACATCCATGCTTCACAATGCAACCAGCTCTCGAGCTGTATCTCAGGCAGTGCACCCTCAGGCCATACAAATGCGATGACCTCAAGCGAGGGTGCTCCTAGTATATATTCTATTACGTTTTTCCCGACGTTAATCCAGACCCCCTACCCAATGACACCACCAAAGATGCTGCCCTACGTTCATCATTGTGTGACGCCTTCTCCTCAGAACCTAACCTCATGAAAGCGCATACACGTTCGAAGATACCTCACCCATTGAAAAGAGGATCTTTCAAACGACACAGGCTGTCCAGGCAAGATGTGTGGTGAAACGTCCTTTGGCATCCTGGAAAAGAGGTTCAAAAGATACTTCTCAACCACCTTGCAGCATGACCCACATGACTGTGAGGAGCATCTGCGAAGCTTGCTGCATCCTGAACAATCTCATGCGACAGCCACTAACCCAGTCTGTCAGAAACAAGACTTGTGGACCATCAAACAGAAATGGGGAACATGGAGGCCTGGTGAATGAGGGCCACAATATCGATTTTAACTGCCTCTCGATACTAGAGAATGTAACAAGGCCAACCAACCAGAGGCTCACCTTGTGTAAGGCTGCAAGTGCATACCTCCATAACGCCAGCATGTGCAACACCTCCTTGAGACACTGGTTGCTACTCAGCTGGAGCAGGCGTTAGAGTGGACCATAGACCAGGAGATAATGATCGATTAATGGTTCTCTTCCTTGAGCAGCATATCCACATAACACTGATCGAGATCTGGTGCGTATAGAATATATAATGTTGAGTGGTCCTCACATGAATGCGACGAGACTATTAGGACTATATGTCTCTAATTTTTAAAATGTTGTTGAATCCAATGAGATAATTCGTTCTATTGACGAAATAAACGGTCTGGGAATCGAGGTTCACGGTTACTCGACGTACTGTGTGGACAGATACAGGTAGTCATACGCCTGTGTCGGATATTAAGGCTGACACTGTTGAAGAGCCGTGCGAAGGTGCTCATGTGACGTCGCCTGCTGGGTGGAGGAGCAAGACCAATGTGACTGGGGTAGCCGAAGCAGCTTTCAGCTTGCACGGTCCTTGAGGGCTTGTCGCAGAAAGCTCGTGTCTGCTCTCATCTTCCTAATATATCCTATCAAACCTACACACTGTCACGTAGCGCCTCGGAGCAGTTCCCTGAGCGCGGGATGTGGCTCACTTAGGTGATGGAAGGTTTGGTCAGTCCGGACGATCTCTTGTCTAAGTGGACCAGCTTGAGAGGCAGTTTTCTGTGCTGCGTCTTCATTGTGTCCCTGATCTTCCAACAGGACACTGTGTTCCTGGCCCCCAGCTCTGCTCTCTCTGCCTGCATCCTCTGGAGCTGGGGTGGGTGTGGGTTGGGCCGTCTGGTGTCTGCTGCTTCTTCCCTTCAACTCTATATATATATGTGACAGGGGATCATCCCATAACTCTTCGCCCAGCATCGGGGATAGCCTTGTCTCAGAGGGGATCTACTGGCCACCTTGGGGCCCTTATACCATGCACCCTTGCCTTGGGAGACCGGCTCACTGGCTCCTGGCTGGAAGAGGACTGGCTGTCCTGTGGGCCTGTTCTCGGGAAGAGGGGTGTCAGGGTGTGTCCTATATAAGCGCATGCGGCATTACCTCAGCAGCAGGCTTTGAAGGCCTTGGGACTGGTCACCAGAGCAGCAGCAGCAGGAGGAGGTCAGAGTCAGTGACCGCGGGCGATGGGATCCTCGTGTGCGTGGCGCGTGCTTGCCAGGGTTGGAAACGAGTAGGCACATGGATTCCTCTTTCTCTTGGCCGCATATAGCACTATGCTCACACGAAACCATCGGTGTTGCTCTCCTAGATGCTATAAGATCTACTCGGCTCAGGCACGTCTTTCGCCCCACTGAATGCTGCACTTGATATATACTGCATCACTCAATATACTCCATGGAGCTGGCATACGTGCTTTCACACTCCTCTCTCGCCAGTTGAACGCTTTTGCATGTCCACCATCACAAACGGAGCGACTCCCTATCATGCTCAATCCACGTGTACCGTCGGCATCTACTGCTTCACTAGATAGGCGTCCATTCGATTGGCATGCCTGTCGCAATACCCGACTATGATACACCTCGCGCTCGTATCTCCTCGCACTCTAACAGTTCGAACTCTGTTTCCGGAACCCCTTCGGACGGTATGTCATCCGCTTCATCCGCTGTCATCCGCTATGCTTCCTCATGAACATCCATTTAACATCCCCACTAAACATACTACCCACTCTGTTCTTTTCCGTTCTGTTTATGCAAATTTTCGCCACTTTTTGGAGTGGATGACAATGGATGGAGCCACCCCCTAAATTTTGCTTGTCCGCTGTGTCCTTTATGCATACGTTTTGTGTCCGTTGGCCAGTGGGACCTAGCCTTTAGTAACAATATATCTTCATCAGGCACAAAGTAATAATTCCTGTGACATGTTGCATTGGTGAGGAAATGTTGTAAACAAATGAGATATTCCATCTGGTCCTCTGTAATGCTGTGAATCACAACCATGCAAGATTATATACTGTATGTATATATCATGAGAAGCATCCTCTCGAATGTGTCTTCCTCATAAGCATTTTACCTTACTGTCCCCTGACAATTTTCCAGAATATAAATCCTATTCTCAATGAGACTGATTACTAATTAAGAGATTTGGAAACATATGGTTTAAATCATATTTCACTTTATTGGAAGTGATTAACAATGCTAACCAATATTAATGCATCTACAAATATGGGCATATGCCCTCTTAAATCTCCCATTACATTAATTTCCATTATTTTAATCCCTTTAATACTTATATATAGACATTCAACTGTCAGCAAATTAGAACAATATGCAGATATTCCAACTTTATGTCTCTAGAGTAGGTAGAAAAGTTTTCATTCCAGGTTACTGCACCTACGTATTTTTCAGGAGAAAGAAATGTTTTCAAAGTAATGTGTGACTTAAGGGCTAATAAATCAAGTAAGACTTTTTTACAACTCAACAGATTTTTTTGTTTTTTTTTCCAATTTGCTTTAATACCTATGTTCTCTTTGTCTATGATCATACAAATCAATTAAAGCAGTTTCCAAGAAATCTTCAATATGAAAATTTAGTCCACATCAGAACTCAGGGGACAGAAGAAGGTTCACTGGTGATATTTTAAATATGTAACTACAGAACTATTCAAAATTTTAATTGTGCATAGATAGATATGTTATTAAGAGGTGTGCTGCTCTTCCCTGAAGAAGATCAATGCTTATACTGGTCTGTGTTGTATAATTTAGAAGATGAAAGCAGAAGTCATTCAAATATTGAAGCAAATGGTCTACTGTTATAAAAAGCCCAGGTCAAATTGTCAAGAAGGAAGATGACCTTGACAGAGGTAGCCAGATTAACTACCTGAGCAACAAGGAAAAGCATGGCTTAAGTCCAAAATAAGTGGCTATTTACAAAGCAGATACGTCCCCGATTCAATAAGTGATGGGGAATAAAACACACCGAGACTTGAAAGATTCATGTCAGACATTATGTAGATCAAACCAAGATGTCAAGTCCACAAAAATGCTATTTTATTAATTTCAGCTATAATACATTTTTGCAAACTATGCTTTATGTTAACTGATTCATACTGATGTGATTTAGGGAGGTATTTACCTGAGTCACTTGTGCATGTCTCTAAAAATCAGGTATGATGAGATCTAGGGGTCATAAGATAAAAAACCAGGATGCAATAATAGGAGTAGAAGTCTAATGTAAATACTTACTTTAGCACTGATATTGCCAAATATTGAGATATTTTGTAATCATTCCTTCAGAATCCCACCAAGCTGCTGGTGCAAAGAGTCAGAAGCTATCCAGCAAAAAATATTATAATATATATCTTTATTGGAATTACTTATGAATTACTTCTAAGAGTAATTTGTCTTGTACGGAGATCACATTATTAAAATCAGTTATGTGACTGATCAGTTATGTATCTTTCTGAAACACTGTAGATGTTTTTCAAGACGAGTGCTCTGAATTTGAGATAAAAGCTTGCATTATGAATGGACAAAGCATCCTGCCAGAGATTATAATAAATCTTCCTTCAAATATCACTCTGATTTATAATGTATAATACAAAAGAATGGATACACTTTAGATGAAATAGACACTTCTCATGGTGCTATCTTTATAATCTTCTCTAGCCCTTCAAAATATGAATGGCCAATTCTCAATCACATGCAGAATGAGGTGAAAGTACTACACTTGACTTTTCACTTTTAATTTAATGGTAGACCTTACAAATAGTTGAGAAAGACAATCCTTTTGCTGAGCACAATGACTTCATTTCTTTCATAGAAAAGAAGCTGTTCCCTCATGTGAAAAGTTCATGTGTAGTTATTACCTTCAAAATGTCATGGTTATACTTTTAAAATATGTTGGAGAAAATGGGAAGAATAAAAACAAAGCAAAACAAAAAAAAGTAGCATGCCATGAAGATTTCTAAATGCATTTCATGGGCAAGACTGTAAATGCTTTTTGATATTAGTTTAGTTTGATAATTTAAAAGACCACTGATATGTAGTCTTCTATCAAAGAAATGAATACATTGCATGTAAAAAAGTAAGCACATTTCTACTCATAACCAAAACTTTAAAATGAACCCCATTCTTATTCAAAAACTTTCATTCTATTCTTTCATATAATAAAATATTTTTAGTTTCACAGAATTGCTTTTTAGTCTTTCTGGTTTAGGCCGCAACATTATTACCAAGACCACAATATTAAATGATAAAGGAGGTTTTTATTGTGGAAATCTCAAAATCCATTCAACAGCACGACTAACACCACCAGTTTGATCTGTCACAGTAGGATTAGTGATTTGAAGCAATGTGCAGTGGACAGGTAAGCAGCAAAATCTAAATCAGCAAACCCCAAGGTTTGAAGCATTGCTATTTTCATATCTATTCCATCAATTCATTTTTGTTATGGATAATAAGATACATTTGATAATGAAATTATATTATTTGACTTGGCCTATAAAGAAAACTGAGCATGAAAACTGCTGGAAGAAGCAGAAAAACTCCACATGATCATTTATGTTCTTCTTATAGATCAAAATGCTTGGAGAAAATACCCAACCAACTAATCAACCAACCAACAGCTTTGTCTCTTTTTGCCTCTTCATGGAACTTAAAGATATCGTAAAAATATATGCTTATATATATAATACATATATGTTTATTATATATGCATACACATACGTATACATACACATATGGAAACCAATACAAAACCAGGTATACAGTGGTGGGCTGCAACATGGTCATGCAGGTTCAGGCAAGCTCTTGGTTGAGATCGCTGGCTGGGCCCACCCATCCACCCTTGTGCTATTCTTTTGATACAAAACTAACATTCTCACTCATCCCTCACATTACCCAGCTGAGTTCCACCCTGCCCCTGCTATACTTACCAGAGCTGCCTGAATTGATGAGCTGCATGTTTGAAGCTCTGTTTCAGTGTCAAATGGGCAGGAATAAGCAAAGGGAGATGATGATGATGATGATGATGATGATACACACACACACACACAAACATTCATATGCAGATACATCTGTTTGTGTGTGCGTGCAATTCATTGTTTATTTTTAGAATAACTAGAATACTATATATGTACCAGTTTTGTCTAACTAAAGCAGGCGTGTCAAACTCAAGGGCTGGGGGACAGATTTGGCTTGTGGAGTACTTAGATCTGGTCCAGAGAGCCACCCTGGAAAAAGCAAAGTATTGGCCAGTGGTGCTTCTGCAAGAGAAAATGGAGCTCAGGAGCTTGTTTTTGCTGCCAAGGTGGCACTTTGGCTACCATAGGTGCCTCCAATTTGAGTGGCATCAAGCTGTCCATGCTCATCCTGGCCATGCCCACCCCAGCTTCATGAGATCAAACACAACCCTGATGCATCCCCCAATGAAAAAGAGTTTGATACCCCTGATCTAAATATACATTGAGTGATTGCCACCTGTATGGGGGAAACAGGTGGGGTATATGGTTTTTAAGTAGCATGCAAGAGACTGTACAGAAAAAAAGGGCAAAGGCAAAAGAAGAATAAATTTAAATGATACAAATGAAGAAAATAAGAGTAGTATAACAAAGTGTTAATGTAATTACTGTCAGTATATTTAATAATTTTGCTGTTATGTCTCATTAAGAAATATAATTTGATAGTAACTATTTCAGAAGTTCCCAAGAAGGTTAACACAAAATTTTCAGTGTCTACAGATAGCTTCTAATGTGCATCATTGTGCACGTAAAAATAGCTTACTATGTCCATTTTCATAAATAATTATGTTTAAATATTTTTAATATTTCCTGTACATCTCTTCCCAAAAATGAAGTGATCTGTAAATAGCAGATGAAAACTTTATAGTTTTCTTCTGCCCACCATTAGTTTCCTACATTTGTTGTACTGAAAAATTATGTTATTTGATATCTGCTAAAAGCTTATATTTTGCATTGACAAAACATAGAAGAAATATACCATTCAAACAAAATATATCATATAAAAGAGTTTTTACTTACATTTGAATTTTATTATTATTATTTGCATATCTTTGCCACTGTTATCAGCACCGCTATGGCCCTACCGCTATGTCCCTACTCATAGCTACTCATATAGGAGCAACAAAAAAAAAGATAAACTCATTGGAGTCTTTTATGATGTTGATCAAACTCATCAAACACATTTTTAATGTCACATAGGCACATGGACTTGCATGTTAAAAAAAAAACTGACAAACTTCTTGTAATCAACTGAATAAGATATCCACTACAAGTGATGCATGTGCTTATTTTTCATCTAGGTACAAAGATAGAGTAAGCTTGTACTTTAGAACTTGGGTGCATGTAACTCATGGAAACTCTTTCAGGATGTCACAGAAATCTCTGACATCCCTGATCTATAGCTTCTTTAAGGTAGTAAATCACATTCATTGATCCAGGAAATATACTTGAGAATAAGAATGTTAGTGGGGACTCATTTACCATTTGCTTTGTATTAATATTTTCCTAGCAGATTGTCTGCATCAGTTCTACTGATTTCTGTAAGTTCTCATTATAAACACCATTAAACTCATGGTAAATTCTGATTACATGAACAATACTTTCATTCCTCCATTACAAGCCCTATACTTCTGTCTCAATTTTTCCTACTGTAAACTATTTCATAATTAAGACTGATATGGTACATGATGCCACATTCCTTTGAATAAGATCCTACTCTTACCTGTTGAGAGCATCACCAACTGTGACACAAATTAAAGGCCCTGTCCCACTGGCCGACGGATGCAAAACATATGCATAAAGGACACAGCGGATGAGCAAAATTTCGGGGGTGGCTCCATCCATTGTCATCTGCTCAAAAAAGTGGTGAAAATTTGCATAAACAGAACGGAAAAGAACAGAAAAGAACGGACGTGGGTAGTATGTAGCGGGGATGTTAAACGGATGTTCATAGGAAGCCTAGCAGATGTATATCGGATGCAAACCGTTCACTGCACATCCTTTCTATTTCTGTGCTACTAACGCTGTGTAGACGTTCTGTATACCTTTTGTTTCCTCCCTCTTTCCGTTTTCAGCTGCAACGGATGTGAGTTGCGAGGATGCCCAGAGGATGCAGAGAGGATACAGCAGACGTTTAATGGATGATAAACGGACATAGAATGTTTGTTGCTCGGATGTCACGGATTTACATCATACACAGCGGAAAGTTCATCCGTTCACAAAGTTTTGTGCAGCTCAAAACTTCTTGGGCAGATGAAATCTCAGTGGATGGATGCTGGAGGGATAGAGCATCTGAAACACGTATGCAGTGAGTACACAATGGATGCATCGCATTTTCCAGTGGATGGCAAGCTTTTTTTAACCATTTTACATCCTCTTTGCATCCGTTGGTGCAGTGGGACATGGGCTTTAGGCTCTGCTTAGAAACTGCAAGTAACTGATTAGTTGCTAGGAAGAAAATCTGATTTGTCTATGGCACTGGAAAATGTCCTGCAATTTTGAACTGAAACCAAATTTCATATACATTAAACATTAAAAAATATTAAAAACATAAACATTAAAAAATTTCATACACATTAAAACAAAGTGGGCAGAGAATACATGAACAATCACATTGACTGGATATTTTGTTGATTTTCACATTTCTAAGCTTGTAAATATCAAATAAGACTCCTTGGAATATTAACACTTCAGTACAAAATGAAGATTATGCTTCCATATATTTCTATTAAATATATATTTTATTCTTGGAGAGAGAGCAAAAAACTTAAATATGGAATATGCTAAGTTTTGAAGACTAGTAGGCCAAAAACTAAATAAAGAAACAGAGTTAAAGTTCTAATGGCACTTTAGGCAGAGGCATTTTGTTTTATTTTGTCTTTGCTAAGATTTTATTATTTTAGATTTGTTTATTAATTGTTTATTTTTATTATTGTGGTAGCACCTAGCTGATTTTGTGTGATCTGGAAAAAACTTAACAGAGCTGAACTGTATTTAGACTAGACTGGGAAGTAGAAAAGCATCTCAGAAGAAGCCAACTGCAAACTGCTGCTTTGAGAAAACAATATAGAGATTGAGTCAATTTAATGTTAAGACAGTTTTAGAAGTGAGTTTTATACTAGTGTTACATTGTAAAACAGTATGCTACATTTACACTATATTACTTTTTGTTATGTTTTCAATTTCAATTTGGTGGGGATTTTGTAGATTTCAACAATTGTTAGTGGAAGGAGCTTCTGGGAAACAAATGTAAACTGAAGATAGCTTGGTGAAAAGCAGAGATGATCAATGAAAAATGAAAGCTGTTGATTAGACAAGTCCTTTAATAATTCGTCTCCACACAAGGAGAAGAGTTGAGATTACTTGAGAGTATTTTAGACTTTGCTGCTACCAAGGAGACTACAAGACTGTGGTCTCTGGTAAGCTTAGACCTTGGAAGATGAGGGACTGTGGGTAGTGTCTTTAAAATGATACAGAGTTCTCATACTTTGTTTTGAGTTTCCTTTTTTAAGCATAATAAGATAAGACTTACTAAAATTAGAAGCCAGAGAGAGAGCTAGAAGGAACTAAAGAACACTCAAATTTAATTGACAAATACAGAATTAAGTAAAATATTTTAACATTGGACATATTTAAAGATATGTTTAAACAATGGACCCAGAAGTTAATTTTAAGAGTTTCCACCTTAAACAGTGTTTATGGAAGAGATCAAGTTTTGCCTGACAAGACTGACAAGATTGAAACTGATATGAAAGTGAATTTTAAACAATGAAATGGAAAAGATGATACATTGGATAATCATCAATAATTAAAATAGAAATACAAATTTCAAATTAAGACAGTGACATGAATTACTTTTCTGAACTTTACAAAAGAAGCTTGCTAGACTTTGAAGAATTTTGTGAGAAGGAACAAAGAAAAAAATAAAAAGGAGTCAAGTTCTGAGACATTATTTGAAGAGAATAAAGATCATATTTTTTAAAAATAAAAGGAACTTGTATAAGCTTAGTTTGTTTGATTAAAAAAGGTATGGTATTATGTCTGATCATCCTGGACTTTTGCTGACATCTAACCATTTTTATTGGTAATAAGTGGGATATGGGAAGAAGAGATAGTTTCCAGAAGATAATTACTTATATATTTTCTGGACTATATTCTTATTTTTTTTTCATTTTCTACTTCTTTTTCTTAAATTCTCTATACTTCTTATTTTTTATATATTTTTTAGTTTATATAAGTTTTTTAGAATTGTAATTATAATGTACAAATAATTATAATCATTTATAACATTATTAGAGCTGTGGTGGCACAGTGATTAGAAAGCAGTGCTACAGGCTATTTCTGCTGCCTGCCGGCTGCCAGCAATTCGACAGTTTGAGTCTCACCTGTTCAAGGTTGACTCAGCCTTCCGAGGTCAGTAAATGAGAACTCAAGGTTGACTCAGCCTTTCATCCTTCCAAGATCAGTTAATGAGGACCCAGATTGTTGGGGACAATATGCTGACTTTGTAAACTTCATAGAGAGTGTTGTAAAGCATTGTGAAGCAGTATATAGGCTATTACAAAGAAAAAAATAAAAGAAAAGAAACTGTTCCAGAAGCCATATGAAATGAACCAGGTGCCACATAAAGACTACCATCTATATTTATTTTATTTTTATTTTATTTATTTATTTTGTCAAACAATTATTAGATAACAGATATAAGTAGGAACATGTTTATGAATACATGAAATGGTTATGAATAAGAAAAAAAGACCCCTACAGACCTCTTAAAAAAGGGGTGAGGTCAATAGTAGACAGTCTAAGGTTAAAGTTTTTGGGGTTTGGGGAACAAACCGCTATCATCTATATTTTTCTGACTTCTAAACAGAATATTGAAAACCTCATAAAAAGGTTTCTGTTTTGGTAAAGCTTAAAATAGTTAATATGCAGTGGTGATTTTACAGATTGACTCCATCTGAAAAAAAAATCAGATTTCTTATATGTAGAATATACAATAAGTAACTGCAAGGTATTTTAGGAAGTATATCACATCTGTGACATTTTGTGTTCCTTCCAAAACTTCCTCCTTAAGTTTATTAGTTTATTCTTTTTCTCTTATTAATTGAGTATTTAATGTCCATCTTTTCTTTGGTTTTATCCTACCCTTCCATGTCATCTGAATTGGATTATGGTCTGCCCATTCATTCGGTAGAATTTCAATTCCTTTTATCGCATTTGATGTTTCCCCATTCACCCATGCCATGTCAATTCGTGTCCATATTTGATGCGGATTAGAGTAGAATGTAAATTGTTTTTCCTCAGGGTGTAGTCTTCTCCATATATCCACCAAATTTAACTCCTTCATCATTTCCCTACATATCTTAGGAAGCTCTCTTTTCCCCTTTTAATTCCCCCATTACTATGGTCTTTTTGATAATAAGCAATAGAGTTGAAATCTAATACAAATATTTCTTTCTTCAAATCCTATTATTTTTTTATATAGATGTTTAAAAAACTCTTTCTGATCTTCATTCGGAACGTAAATTATCACTAAAAGAACTGAAATAGCATTAATCCAGATCTGCAAAACCAAAGTTCTTCCCTCAGAGTCTGACCATACTAAATCTGCTTTCAAATCTTCTTTAACATATATTGCAATCCCTTTCTTTTTTCCTGTGTCTGCTGGTGCGGTAAATCGCTTCCCTAATTTTGGGCAAACTAAATACCTTTCATCTACTTCCCTTATGTGAGTTTCCTGTAGGCATATTATAACAGCATTTTGTTTGATTAATTTAGCTAATATCCTTTTCCTTTTTATCATTGAATTTAAACCATTTATATTAATTGATAGAAGTTTATTTTCTTCTTGCCAACGTGGTTGTTAATGTCGAGGTAGCCTTTCTTCCAGTTTTCAAAGATGTAGTAGTTGTAGAGGTCATTTCTTTTAAAATTTGCTTCTGTTGTTGGACTATATTACTTATATTATCTCAGAATAACATTCAGTATTGTAACCCCTGTATTAAAATTGACCAGGATCGAATTGCTAATCCACCTATCTGCTGGATAGTTGTATTCTAACTGGTTACTGGAATATATATAGCACACATGTAAGTACCCGCGAAAGCTTAAAAGAACAAATATCTGACCTCTACGGGGAGGAAATAAACAGCCAGATCAAAAGCTATGAGAAGCTGGAAGTTAAAAGAGCAGGAATACTATGTGACCGAAAATTCCTATGCAGCTGCAGAGACAACAATGTAACACCAACCTGCTTCAAATTAACATTTCATAAAAAAACACAGCAGCTACCAAAAGTATCTCTGAAAAGAACAGAAGATAGCTTTTAACCAGAAATGAAGTTACAGTAAAAGATTCCATTAGATCAGTGTAAACAAGATTTGCTAGCACTTACACCTGGAAATTGAGCAGCAAAATCCACCCTCTACTTTGGGATAAAGATAAAAAACAAAACTTTTTAACAAAAAAACTTGGAGAGCTGAAACAGAAACGGACTTACAAAAATGAAAACATCAAAGAAAACTAAAAAAATTAGAAAATGACAAGAAAATTCCCAACAACCCACCACAACACCTGAAACAATTAGTATACAATGTTTCCAACAGAGAACTCAACAAAACAGAAACAGATGTCCTATGCAAAGGATTCAATTATGCCATAACACCCAAAAAAATCCCACCAGAATCCATCATATGTGCTGTTCAGCAGAATCTCATCTGCCATCATCAGGCTTCTGTATTGAGTTGAATTTGAACAGCACACATGTAAGTACCCACAAAAACTTAAAAAAACAAATATATATATATTTGTTTTTGTTTTTTTAAGTTTTCGCGGGTACTTACATGTGTGCTGTTCAGCTTCCTTTGGGTATTATCCCACGTCATTG
>BHFT01039224.1:0-57349 GCA_004320025.1 Laticauda laticaudata
CTCAACCCTGCAGGCAGTCTCCCCCCTCTTCACCACCTCTACGGGGTGGCTTAGCCCTGAAACCAGCCGGCTCGGGGAGCTCCAGCAGTGAGCCCAGACCGAAACCATGCACGATCGCGGATTTCTGTCTGTCGCTGAAGGAACTCAAACTGCCTCTCCTTTAGACTGTCTGCTATTGACCTCACCTCTTTCCTAAAAGGTCTGTAGGGGGCGTGCATAAACGCACTAATGTGCCTATCATCCCTGTCCTATTGTTTCTTTTAATTTTTTTATTTTTCTTATATGTATCCATGTATTCATAACTATGCTTTTACTTTTATATATTATCTTGTAAGCAATTGACAAAAACAAACAAACAAACAAACAAACAAATATATAAGTATCTTACTTCATTTCCAACTTGGATTGATGTCCTTTTATACATTCTATATCTATATTATTTTTCTGGTGCCATACACATTATTTTATAAAAGTTCTGTTTAAGATTATATTGGCTAATATAAGACTAGTACATTTCTTAATTTTGAAAACCAGGTGTCAATTTATACACTTTGTATCTTGTTCCAAAAACATAGTTAAAAACTGAACAACTTTTTCTCTTGTGTTTTTGACAGGAACCTCTGGAACTGCTCTGAATTTCAAATAAAACAATGTATGTCTCAATTCCAATAATGCCAGATTGTTTAAAACTTTTTTCACCTCTTTTTAATATTTCTGTTTTACTTTCTAAGATTTCTACTTCATCTTTATTTTGTTTTAATTCTCCAGTTAGTTGATCTTTAGATTCTTCATTTTTAAGCCTCTTATTTTATTTCCTTTTTCATAATCACAAGTCTCTCTTCCATTCTCTCTTTAAGTACACACAGTCATGTAGTTGGCCTCAAATTTCCAAAATCTGCCAATTTTCTCCTCTAAACAATCTAACTCTCACAAAGGTTTATTTAGTTCAATAAATAAATTAAATGTAATAAATCTATTTATTTTATTTTAAAACCACTTTTGACAAACTATTAATGTTTCAAATTTAATTGTCCGTTTGCCCATTTAAGACTTTCTTAGATCAAACACTTAAGCTGATTTTATTCGTTTCTATTCACTTCACTTCTATTCACTTCGCTTCTATTCACTTCACTTCACTTCACTTCTATTCGCTTCTATTCTATTCATTTCAATTCACTTTGCTTTGATTCACTTTGATTCTATTCGACTCTATTCTTTTATTTGATCTGGAGTGAAGGTGACTCACAAGGTATCTATTTTTTTTTTTGCCCCCTCTTGGTCCAAACATCTCTCTTTAACTTCAAAATTGCTATATCCAGACTTGTTGTTTGACCACTGTTTTGAACTGCAACATCTTCTCTGCTCCTTCTGGGGCATCTCAGTTCACCATATTCCTCACCTGGAAGCTGAAGTCACTTACTATGGCTAAATATAAATTATATGTTGTATCAGAATGACTATGCTAATTTGTGGAATGAAATGAAGAGACATCAATATAAACTGGGAAAAATTGAAATTAGTATTATTTGGTAGGATATCAGTGATAAAAATGAATTTACTACTAAGGATGGTGACTAAAGTTATACTGAAATATGATGGACAGACGGACTTAATATATTTGGACTTCAGTGAAGCATTTGACAAAGTAGACCAAAGCCTACTTCTTGGTATCATAGAACAATGTAAGACAGACAGTACCACCTCCAGATGTGGTCAGCATGTGGTCATCCATGTAATTAAATCTACATGGAAGAAAGTATGCAGTGGGATACCTCAAGAGTCAAACTGGAACTAAGGAGGAATTTCATGACAATGAGAGTAATTAATCAATGGAACAGCTTGAAATTGTGGGTGCTCCATTGCTGGAGGTTTTCAAGAAAAATTGGACAGAAGGTTGAATTAAAAGACTTCCAAACTCTCTGATTTTATGATTCCAAATAAGGTGGCAAATTATTTTTCTCCATTATGAGGGAATGAAACTTCTCCATTTCAAAAGCAGCTGATACTTGGAATAGTTTCTATTATGGAAACATATATGGTTTCCATAGGAAAAGGAATAACTGTCTTCAGTCCCCCTACCAGAGGTGGTATTCAGCAGGTTCTGACCAGTTCTGGAGAACCGGTAGCAGAAATTTTGAGTGGTTCTGAGAACTGGCAAATTCAACCTCTGACTGGCCCCACCCCACCTGTTCTCTGCCTCCTATTGAGTCCCAGCTGATCGGCTGGGTCTTCTTTGGTTGCCCTGCACAGGAGAACGAAGCTGGAAAGCAGGCTAGTGGGGAGGTAATGGGGATTTTGCAGTATCCTTCCCCTTGCCACGCCCACCAAGCCACACCCACAGAACTGGTAGTAAAAAATGTTGAATCCCACCACTGCCTCCTACCTCTTTCAATTACCATCAGCATTTTGAAAGCTCACAAACTCTTGTCAGGCAAGAGTTTGAGGGCTTAACAATATAAAAGCCATAAAAAATGTGTTAGTTTTGGGCAAGGAAAAAAGTTCACTGTATTTCTGCCTGTTTAATGGATGTTCCAAATATCCAGATACTATTTCATTTTCAAAGGGTTGATATTAGAGGAAATGACTCCTCTCATTTTTAACAAGGTTTTTCTGCTCTACAACATAATGAAATTCAGAACAGTTCATAAAACACAACCACATTAAAACCTGAACATATCATGCAAATAGCATATAAAAATCACTTGTTTGAATGACTTTCTGTAAATGTGATCTTTAACAAGACAGATAGTACTTCATGAATAATGCTTTTTTGTTCACATATTCATCTGCTCATCAAATGCCTGCATGTTCAAACCAGGTCCATCTGCACCAGATAGGGAATATCACTTAGACATGAGTTTGTACTTTTCAGAAAGAGGAATTGAGCAGTCTAGCCTTGCACATATAGCCATTGTATTGTGACTACCAACTCCTTAACAAACAACATAGTTTGGAACTACAGACCTTTCGTTCTTGTCTCGGAAGCTGAGCTATTTCAAGAAGTCTTTGACATTTAATTTGCAGATAATCAAAGGGATTTAAATGTTTACTTCCCCAATCGCAAATCAAACTTTCCTCCTTTCTGTTGACAGAGAATGTTGTTTACAAAGTTTGAAAGCTCACACCCTCTCCAAAAGTAAGTCATGATGTTGCTGCCATAGAGATATGGCACCTGGTTTTTCTCTGGGAGTGATGCCTAATACAAGAAGATCTGGAAATAATTTCTAAATGTTCAGAATGAGTTTATTGAAACTCAGGCAACTTTTCATTTATTCCACCTCACTTTCAGTAAAATAATTGGAAATGACATTTTATAGGTACTTACAATTTGACTTCCCCTTCTAGTGTCGATGGATATTTTCAACAAGGCAATATGTCAACATTTTAAATAAAATTGGGAGTAAACTCTTTCCCAAATAAAACAGTTTACAAGCCATTTCCAGTGAAGGTGATTAAGAAAGGAAGTGGCTTTTGTATCTATTTGAAAGCTCTGACCTGTGGCTTGAGCAAAGATGATTCTTCCATCTACCGTATCAGAGCTCTGAAATTCAGAAGAGACTGCTATTTTATGGTCTCATCATTGGGAGTATCTGTATGAAGTACTGTGGGTGATCCCAGGTCCTCTCCTTAATTCAGAGAGAAGTTTGAGGAGAAGATTCATCCACTGACTTCTCTTTCCTTCACAGTCGCTGGCTCTGTTCCTGTGAGGATATTGTTTTCAGTTGTCCATACATCTCCAAAAGTGATCAAGTTGACTTAGAGCTTCAGATGAAGAATGTTAACAACTCTTGGTGTAAAACATTCCTATGCATGTTTTCAAGTTGCCATAAACAAGGGAGGTGGAGAATCTGAGGAGCAATACAGCACTTTAAAACCATAAGTACATTCCACCCTTATCTTAAAAAGATTGTAGCTAGGCTACCAAATCTTCTGCCCTTGAAAATCCTTAATTGGAGAATGTGATTGATAACACCCAGCCCATGGACATGCTTCATTGGAGAATCTGATTTATGATACACTCAGGGGGGAGGGGGGGAAACAAGGTAAATTATGTATGCCAGTTGGCTTCAATTAGGTTAATGCCAGCATGTTGCTCCTAATAAATCTTTTGAATTCTTTTGAAGCTTGGCCCGAGACTCATGATTTAATTAGGGTAATCGCAGGAACCCTGACACTTGGTTTATATAAAAGTATGTTTCGTTTGTTTGCTTGTTTCTCCAAAACATACACTGTTCCCTTAAGTATGCCTCTTCTCTATTTTTTCAAATTTGCCTACACCAGTCTGGTTTGTTCATGGGTGGTGGAGGAGAAGAGATTGTAGGTAGTATTTCTGTCATCTTTGGAAGTCAAACCAGTGGTGGGACTCAAATTTTTTTACTACTGGTTCTGTGGGCATGGCTTGGTGCGTATGGCAGGGGAAGGATACTATAAAATCTCCAGTCAGAGGTAGTATTTGCCAGTTTTCTGAACTATTCAAAATTTCTGCTGGTCAGAACCTGCTAAATGCCACCTCTGAGTCAAAACTTTATTTTAAGTTAATTTGATTTGATTTTACAGATCCTGAAAAATTTAAAGCAATTAAAAAGTTGAAAAAATGCTTGTGATCTTCAGCAGACCATCAGGCAATGTAAAACATTTGCTTTACACTTAAAGTGTGATTGATTTTTTTAAAAAGAAAGAAAAAATGAAACATTTTCATTTAATTCCCTTCAGGACATTTTCCCCAGCATACAAACAAAGGAAAAAATAATACTTACAGCTGAATTTATTTTGACCTCTCAACATATTTAAGATTATCTAGAAAGTATGCATTTGAAAGAGATGATAATATGCAAAGCAGAGGAAAGCATAGTATTATGAGAAAACAGTATATAGAAATTTCACTTAACAAATAGGATTAGGAAGTATATATTAGAAATCTGAAAGAATAACAGCAGCAAACTCTTCATCAAACAATCACCTAAGGTAACTTACCATGAAACAATTACATTCCATAAAACAGGTCAAACAGGTATAAAATAAAGCATTACATTTCTCAAAAATAGGAAGAAACACAATACTTTTTTTACTGCATAGTATAAATTGCAATAGCATTTAGACTTATATATCGCTTCACAATGCTGTACAGTCCTCTCTAAGCGGTTTACAGAGTCAGTCTATTTCCCCCAACAATCTGGGTCCTCATTTTACCCATCTTGGAAGGATGGAAGGCTGTGTCAAACTTGAGCTGATGAGATTTAAACTGCCAAATTGCAGGCAGCCAGAAGTCAGCAGAAGTAGCCTGCAGTACTGCATTCTAACCACTGTGCCATTGTGGCTCATAAATGAACCTGAGAAAAAATGTGTAGTGAAATTCATCCACTGGATGTATGATTGTTCTTAAAACTGTGCTTCAAGAACCATGTGTAACCCAACAAAGGATAATATTTGTAGCTCAGGATTGAATCGAGAGGTCCTGGGTGCTCTCTGAGCTTGGTTGTTTTCTTGCAGACATTTCATTAACCCAACTAGATAACAGCAACAGTGCTGATGACTTATATACCTCATTTGGATAATGAAATGTATGCAAGAAAATAATCAAGCTCAGAGCACACCCAGGATCCCTCAATCACAACTCTAGAATGAAAATGATAAAAGAAAAATAATGAAGAACCACTAGTTCCACAATGCTAAAGGAACGCACTGGTTTCTTATCCAAGCATGTCATTTATTGATGTCATTAATGCCAAGTATGTCATTTACTGACTTTCTGAGGTTGGCATAGGAATTTATTTGAAGTGGTAGTTAGGTAGAGTTTTTTATCTGAAGGACCATCACAGAATAATCCTTTACTTCAGAAGTGAACAAGTTATGGTCCTCTACAGATCTTCAGTCCTGTTTTGCAACTCTTGGTACTAATTCTGTCTGTAAGAAAAAATAAGAGCAAAATTTATTGCCATTTGGAGTTCTGATACATAAGTAGAAGTCCTAAAATAAGCCCATCAAAGAAACCCTTATTTTTCTTTTTAAAAATTCCAGTCATATCCATATAACTACCAATTCATTTTAACAAAAATGATAAAGGCAACCCTTGGTCTTCAGAAGGTTGCTAATTTCTGATTTATTTGTAGGAGTGTCCAGTCCAAACCCAGTTTAAACACAAAGTAGCATAAGAAGGGAGAATAAGTCTCTTCAACCATTAACAGTTATGTCTTGGGCAATAGGGAGAATAGGTAGAATTATTTGGTGGAAGTGACATAAAGTTGAAATATTATGTTCTGAAGTAAGAAGAAATACCATATAGCAATGATTCAATGTACAAATGAAATGGATACTGTGCATTTAATACAAATGGGTATTTTATCTTGTGTAGATGCTGAAGTAGATGAATTTCTTGAAATGCAACATTTGAACATACTTGCTTTTCTTCTAAGTAATTGACTAAGTTCTCACCTTTTTCCAAAACAGGTAGATCAAGCAGCACATTAGGATGAATTTAATAACTTAAGTGTCCCCGAAACATTTTGCACTAACTGAAGATTATCTAACCTTTCAGAAACACTACATTTAAGGACACTTGACCTTCAGCTCTGGTAGAAGCCACGGTGATGCTATGTGTAAAATGAATTCATCATCCAAATGATGCAAATAATGTGCACAGCAGAATTACGTAATTTTGGTACTTGGATACTGATGTAGTGATACAGGTGATGTTGTTTTCCCTTTCACCCATCCATGGATACCTATTGTGGCCTGCTGCTGGCCTTTCTGGCAGCTGAATCAGATGAGAAGGAGGAGTGGGAGTTGGGCCAGCATCAAGGCAATCTGAGAGCTCCAAGGGAGAAGAGGGAATGGAGCTGTCAGAGATAGAAACAGAGGCGGAGCCTGAGCCATCCGTCAGCCCCCAGATGGAGCATCAATAGCCCCCAGGTCCAGAGGTGGTAGGGAAGAGGAGGAACAGCTGGGTCCTGTGCCTGATGCATGGATGTGTAGAAAGCAGAGGAGAGGAGAGCAGCAGGACTCTATGGGCTGTTCCTCAGGACTGAAGAGCCACCGCTGCTAGATCAGACCCACCCTAGCTCTGGGGAAAAAAGTCAGGGAGTGGAGATGAATAGATGTGGCAGACAACTATTCATCTGCCTGTCACTGATAGTCTGAACTTCTGAATCCTGTCTGGAACTGTATCAGAATCCTTTCTTGGAATCTGTGGTGCTGAGGGTGGGGCGTGCCTTCGGAGCATATGTGTGTGTGCATCTTTGCTGCTGAAAAAAGAGTGTACACATGCTTGTCGTGTTTGGGAGCTGGGTCAGAGCAATACCAATGTACACAATGACATTGAACATATGATGCAATAGTGCAGAGGTCTCCAACCTTGGCAATTTGAAGACTTGTGGACTTCAACTCCCAGAGTTCCTCAGCCAGCTCAACCAGTTCTGCATACAAGTGGTTAAAACTGTAAATCAGTCAGATATGAGGAGTTTAAACTACTCCTTCTCAGTATTTATTAATTAATTTATTTAAATTTATAGGTTACCTATCTTACCTCAAGGTAACTTTGGGCCAGCTTATGTTAATACATCTTCCCTTGGGGGACAATGTTGTCCTCATCTTGTTACTGTCAGAACTGCCAACCTTCACTTGTTATGCTTTGCTAGATACCAGTTAGCCATAAGTCATGGAGGGAGGGAGTTGTGGGGAGATGGGGGAAAGTGAAAGTGATCTTCATGACATCCCGAGACATCCCATAACTATGAACTTGGAATGGAATACAACACCTATCCATCTATCCAACTGTACCAGGGACAATTACTGAAATATCTTCTTCCATTGTAGAGGACAACATCGAGATAACAAGGGGTGGAACAGAGAAGGGAAAATTTACGAGGGAACCTTTGCATACAAACTCTTAGATCTGGCTTTGCTGCTGTAGCCACTTGGCTGTAATCTTTTCATTACAAATGGAGTCAAGAGTGTTTGATCAAATTGGGCGAGACCTGACATCAGCTTAAATGTGTCACTAGCTGGTTTCCAAATACTGTAATGATTTCACTTTTAGTCACAACTAAAGGAGAACATCCAAGAAGCTCGGGGGGGGGGGAGCAAATATTTTTACTACCAGTTCTGTGGGCATGGCTAGGTGGGCATGGCCATGTGACTGGATGGACATGGCTTCTTCTTCTTCTTCTTCTTCTTCTTCTTCTTCTTCTTCTTCTTCTTCTTCTTCTTCTTCTTCTTCTTCTTCTTCTTCTTCTTCTTCTTCTTCTTCGCAGCACCCACCACCACACTTTGCTTTTTTGCCTCCTGGGCCTCAGGAAAACCTCCTGGATGAAGCAGTAAGACAGCAAGGGGGAATCCCGGCACAGCTGATCATTGGAACAGCCGATCATTGGGAGGAAAAAATACCTGTTTGGTCAAACCGGTAGCTGTTTTTTTACTACTGGTTCACTTGAACTGAGTTGAACCAGTAGAATGCCACCACTGAAGAAACTTCATCAGTCACAAATGATGAAGCTTCTTGGATGTGAAGTGAAATGACTTTTTCCTCAAGGAAAAAAAAACAGTCTGGTTGCCTTTTGTAAAAGCACCTTTGAAAGAACTGTGACCTGGATGCTTAAGAATCTCCATTTATGATTTCTCTTTTACTTCTTTCCCCCCTTCCAGGTAAATAAAATCTAATTGTCAGCCGTTAGCTTGGAGGTAAGGTAGCTCATTTGTTGTGGGTGTGACCAAAGGTGTGCTGTGGAATGTTGGGAGGTGAGAGCACACCCCATTCCCTTTCCTCTGGTCACTAGCCAACTTGTACCACAGCTATTTCCCTCCTAGCTATTGCCCTCTCTGTTAGCAGTGTTTCCTGGCCTTACCCATCACTTCCTTCTGTATTTGCATCCATCTCCTTTCCTGGCTTCTAATAAAGAAGACAAAACAGATATCACCTCCTTTATTTGGAGGAGTGAAAAATGGGACACACTGCTGTTATTTTGCTTTATCGGTATCCTGAACTGGCATCCATCAGTATCCTTGCCTTTAAAGGCAGCAACCCCACCCTTTCTCCAAGAAAATGATAGTAGAGTTTATTTGGGCTGTTGCTTGTTTACCAGTTTATTTCATTTTGTTCATTTCATTCACATACACTCCTTTACCTTAACAAAGTGTGCTACTCTGCAGTTAGTCAATGTTCAGTTCTCTCACTTAAGGCCAAAGTAGTATGAATGTGGCAAGATCTGTCTCCTTCCTCTTCTTGGCTATTTCTGCCTTTGGCATCGTCCCCTATGTTACTTTATTTCACATTATTTAGTCTTGGGAGATGGCCAATAGGAGTGGCAGATAAACCAACCTAAAGAAGTCCAGGCAGAGGCCCAAAATCACACCCTGTGTACTTCCTATCTTGCGATGTTCTCTGTTTGCTGATGAGGTGCCGAAAAGGAACATCAGCAAAGAGTTGCCTAAAACAACAGTCACACTCACAAGCCAGAACGCTATCACTCAGCACTGACTCAGAACATGGAAGAAAGTGACTTAAGAATATTTTTTAATATTCTTTGGTCATGCGAACAAAATCTGGAGGCTTAGCAACTGTTTCATACTTATGACCATTGCAGTGTCCCAGGGGGCATTTGATCCCCTTGTGTGACCTTCTGACAAGCACAGTCAATGGGGAAGCCAGATTCACTTAACAATTGGGTTACTAATTTAACAGCTTCAGGCATTCACTTAACAATTGTGCCAATAAAATGGGGCAAAATTCATTTAACAAATGTCTCACTTAGGGAGAAATTTTGGGCTCAATTGTGGTCATAAGTTGAGGACTACCTGTATATATGCAATAGAAATGGGAATAACATTTGGCAATGAGAAGAGCAAATCTGAACAGTTGTAGGAACTGGGCATGGCTAGTCCAGTTGTGAAGACCCGGGGTGTGGCACAAAAGCAACAAAGTCACAAAAGTAGGTAAAGTCCCTTTAATTCCTCCGACTTGGCCCCCAATGTCCAGTTATCATCGGCTGGAGAAAAAACTCTCCCAAGAACAGTCTTTAAAGGGAAGAAATTTAGTCTGAACCCAAAATATAAATAGATTATAAATAAAAACCAACACAAACCACACCGCAGCAATTAATGAGACAGGGCAGGATAAGGAATTGCAGACTTCAAAAGATAACGAAACACACACAGTTTGGAGGATACCAGAACCCAGATAAGACTTGACAAACAAAGATAATTCACACTTTGCTTCCAGCAAGGTGCTGTGCGCAAACACCCTTTTTAAATCCTGTTTTCCCAGCTGCAGCTAATGAAGGGAATCAGGGCCCTTTTCTCCCCCATAACCCATGTAACTCATGTTGCTCCCTTCTCCGTTCCTCCCTGCATGCTCTAGGATGAAGAGGAGGTGACCCTTCTTCCTCTGAAGGCCCAGCCGGACTGTGCCCTTCCCCCCTTTCTTCCACAGCCACCGGAGCCACACTCCCACTCCCTGTCAGCTGCTTGACCTCCCCCTCTGAATCAGATTCCAACTGGAGCATGACACTAGTGAAGAGAAGGACCAGGGGAGACATGATAGCTGTCTTCCAATATTTTAGGTGCTACTATAGAAAGGAAGGAGTCAAGGTTTTTTCCAAGGCAACTGAAGGCCAAACAAGGGATGATGAACAAGGAGAGATTCAACCTGGAAATAAAGAGAAATTTTCTGACAGTTAGAACAGTCAACCAATGGAACAGAAGCTGCCCTCAGAAGTTGTGGGAGTTTATCAATGGAAGCTTTGAAGAAGAGATTGGACTGTCAATTGTCAGAAATGGTGTGTAGGGTCTGCTGCTTGGACAGGGAGTTGGACTAGATGACCTACAAGGTCCCTTCCAGTCTGTTAATCTGTTGTTTTAAAAAATTGATGCTTGCATTACTTTGTGATGATTCAAGGAAAGGTGGGTGGCACTTTAACTCAATTGATGCAATTTTATTTAAATAATTTATACAGCTGCTGAGTTTGAATGTTATGACTTTGGGTGGTGCACCGTAAATCGAAAACAAAGCAAAATGAATAACTGTGAATGTTTGATTGCAGAAATTGGATCCAAGATGGCTTGGGAAGGAAGCTTCCATTGATTCTAATGGAATTAGATTCCATTGATTCTAATCAATTCTAAGCAGAAGCAGGGAAACGTCCAGATCAGTACTCCCAAATTAGGTTGCTCCTGATGTAATAAGATTCAGTTCCTATCATTTTCTGTCAATGGCAGGAGGAGGGGATGGAGGAGGGAAGGTACAGGGGAACTATTTACAGAGGCTCAGACTACGAAACCTTTCTGTACACCCCTGCTGTATTTCAGTGGAGCTGTTATTATTATGCTGACATTGAGAGATCATCCCTGACTATAACTGTGCTACATTTCTCTGGGGCACTAAAGTGCTTCCAAGTTGAAAGAACTGAACAGTGACTTCACTGTTCCCTGAGGACACCCAGTTGGGAACTCCTTTCATGTCCCCATTAAATTGCCCACCAAAATGATACCCATCTATCTACTTGCAGTTGTCTGCTTTCTAATTGCTGGGTTGGCAGGAGCTGGAGCAAGCAATTAGGAACTCACCCTGGCACATGGCAGCAACTGGATCTCAAACACGAGCCTGCTGATTGTCAGCTCAGCATCCTAACTTTGTGAGCTACTACACTCCTAGTGATTGAATTAAGCAATATCTACCATTATAGTGCATTTTTCACTGGTATGGATGGTTCCTTTTGTATGAGGTTATCAAGGACACAAAATGTAGGGCTTGAGTTTTCCCGTGGACCAAAAATTCAGGCCTGACAATAATCAGCTATATAAACTTACACTTAGAAAATGTTTTTGTGCGGTTAGAAAACCATGGAACAGGATGTAGATTTCAGTGGGCAGGTTGCCAGTTTCCTGTGAAAACATGAAGACTGGATGAAGAAACTTAAATCAACTTAAAAAAATAAAATCCTTTTTTTAAAGAGAACTATCAATCTCCATGAATGTAATTAACAGATTGAGCAACTTTTTATATTCTTCAATACAATAACCAGTTCTCTTCTGTTCCAAAGGAGCCATACAAGTGACAAGGTACTTAATTCATAATTCAATCAACAAGGCAATAAATTAAGGAATTTTGCAAACATATTCATTTTGCAGACATATTCAGTCAAGTCTATAGTATAAAAAGAAATAAGAGGAAATAAGTTATTGTAAGTATGATTTTCTTTTCCTATTTTGCATTATTGTAGATCACATCATGACCGGCTATAAACTAAGGGCATATAATTAAATATCTGATTTTTTTTTAAATATAAACAATGCTGCATTTCAATGGTTAGATGGCCTAGACATTGGTATTTGAAGACAGAGCTTCTTAAACTTTATATGTTATTGTGTTTTACCAATCCAGGTGAAATGTTAATATATTATAGTAGCACTATACTATTCCATGTTTGATATGCCATAGGCTAAATAATTAAATAAGTTGTTTTGTGTACTAAATGACAAAGAGTTATTGAGTAATATGAACAATATACTGATTAATTTCACTTTCATCAATAAGTTAAAATGAAGGTGATCAGTCTATTAAAAATGGTTGAATAGGTTACCCAACTCTGTTTTTATTTCACATTCCTTTGTACATTGGTATTACACAGGTAGGAAATCTAAAATATTGAAACCAGAGGTGGTATTCAGCAGGATCTGACAAGTTCTGGAGAACCGGTAGCAGAAATGTTAAGTAGTTCGGAGAACTGGCAAATCCCACCTTTGACTGGAGATTTTTCAGTATCCTTCCCCTGCCATGCCCACCAAACCACGCCCACAGAACCGGTAGTAAAAAAAATTTGAATCCCACCACTGATTGAAACAAACTGTTTATAATTATGATCCCCCAGGAAAACATGACTCAACTCTTCAATGAAGTGTGGTTGTACATTATGCAAGAGAAGATATAGTAATTCTAACAGAATAACAGAGTTGGAAGGGATCTTAGAGGTCTTCTGGCCCAAACTCCTGTTCAAGCAGGAGACCCTATATTATTTCAGAAAATGGGTGTCCATTCTCTTCCTAAAATTATAAATGTTGGAGCATTCACAACTTCTGGAGGCAAGTTGTTCTACTGATTAAATTGTTCTCACTATCAGGAAATTTTTCCTTAGTTCCAAGTTGGTTCTCTCCTTAATTAATTTCCACCCATTGCTTCTTGTCTTGTCTTCTGGTGCTTTGGAAAATTGGCTGCCCCCCTCTTCTTTGTGGCAGCCCTTCAAATACTGAAACATGGATATCATGTAACTTCGAGTCCTTCTTTTCTTTACACTAGACATAGACTGGACTAGACAGTTCCTGCAACTATTTTTTTTATGTTTTAGCCTCCAGCCACCTAATCATCTTTGTTGCTCTTCCCTTGCATTCTTTCTAGAACCTCAACATCTTTTTTATATTGTGGCAATCAAAATTGTATCCGATATTCCAAATGTGGTCTAACCAAGTCATTATAAAGTGGTACTAACAATTTGTGTGATCTTGATTCTATGTCTCTGTTAATGCAGCCTAGGACTCCCTTGCCTTTTTTGGCAGCTGCAGTACAATGCTGGATCATATTTAAGTGATTGTCCATTTAGGGTCCAAGATCCCTCTCATGGTTACTACTGTTAAGCCAGGTACCACCTATTGTATGCCTATGCATAATTAGAAATTACAACGAGAAAGACATTTATTAGTGGGGTTTGTTATATGGAAGAGAAGGGAAAAAATCATTGGCCATGTTTGCAGGGCATGGTTGGCTCTCACAAGATTTTGTGGGATTGAACACATTCCACCATATCTTGATAGCACACAATCACTGATGCCTGTACTGAACAGGAAATGCTAACCTTAATTATATTTGAAGGGTTATCCCATCAAGTTCAGCTTTATAAAGTTCCATAAGGTAGGATAAGAGGCACCAATTGTCCTTTAGCAATTGTCTAATGGACACAGAGGAAATAGTTTGTATACGCTGTTGTTAATTTGATCCTTGATCTCATTAAACTGCAGTGGGAAATGATATAGTCAGAAATAAATAATAAAAATACCACACAAAAACACCTTATCCTTTTATTAGAACAATTAAAAGATGATTAGATTTTTGACTCAAAGCACTTGAAATCTTGCTTCTCACCTATGTCAGAGATTAAGATTGTCTCTCTAGATACAACAGTAGGAAGTGGAAGAGACAAAAATAAATGAAAAGAAACATGGAAACCTTTTATCCTTTTATTAGATACAATTAAAGGTGATTACATTTTTGACTCAAAGCACTTGAAGTCTTGCTTTCTACCTTATGTCAGAGATTAAGATCGTCTCTCTAGATACAACAGAGTAGCTTTAATAGATTTATCCTGCCAGAAACACTTGATAGTTGAAGGTAGCAAAAACTGTAAAGTATTTACAAAATATGCTTTAGAACTTCAATCGATATTTGCTGTTGGGATGGCTGATACAATTCCATTCCATATTCCATGGCTGGTTTGAACCTTGAAGATAGTTAATAGTTTGGAATCCTTCATTATAATTTCAAGAGGAGAAACAGTTTATTCTTTGTTTTCTTAAGCATAGTTTAATAATTGAAAAGCATTGCCCCATGCCAAATTAGTAGTCTAGTTGAAGAATGTGCTTGGTTGAATTTCAGACCTCTTTTACTTGAAATTATGAGTAGAGTAGAACAGGACAGACAGGACAAGACAAGACAGAACAGAACAGAACAGGATACTTTATTTGGTCAATTGTCAATAAACATACAAGGAATTTGTCTCCAGTGCAGAAGCTCTCGATGTATTTATTTTTATTATTTATTTATTTATTCAATTTGTCAACTGCTTACAAGATGATAGGTATAAGAATAAACATGAGTATGAATACAAGAAATAGATATAGATAAATGGGGACAATAGGATAGGGACAATAGGGACGATGGTGCACTTATGCACGCCCCTTACAGACCTCTTAGAAATGGGGCGAGGTTAACAGAGGATAGTTTGAGATTAGAGGAGTAGGGGTTAGAGGATGTAACAACAGAGTCAGGTAGTGCATTCCAGGCATTGACCACTCTGTTGCTGAAGTTGTACTTTCTGCAATCAGGTTTGGAGCTGTTTACATTGAGTTTGTATCTGTTGTGTGCTCTTGTATTGTTGCGGTTGAAGCTGAAGTAGTCATTGACTGGTAGGACATTGTAGCAGATAATTTTGTGTATTATGCTTAAGTCCAACTATAGGCGGTGTAGTTCTAGGTTGTCCAAGCCCAAAATTTCAAGCCTGGTGATATAGGGTATTCTATTGTGAGCAGAGGAGTGTAGTACTCTTCTCATGAAATACTTCTGGACTTGCTCAAATGTATTAATGCCTCATATACAGTGCGGATTCCAGACAGATGAACTGTATTTGAGGATTGGTCTAGCAAAGGTTTTGTATGCCCTAGTTAGCAATTCAATATTTCCAGAGGAGAAGCTTTGTAAGATTAGATTTACAACTCTTAATGCCTTTTTGGCAATGCTGTTACAGTGAGCTCTGGAACTTAAGTCTTTTGATATGAGTACTCCAAGGTACATGCAAAGCAACAGAGTAATAATAACAATAACAATCATAATATTATTTAGTATCCAATAATAAGGGGTACTAAAGAAGATAAAAAGATAATAATAAGGCAGCTTCACAACACTCAGGCAACATGCTTCTTCTCTATGTAGTGAAGAGGCAATATGATTCTATTCAACAAGATGTTTTGCATCACTTCAAAGCCGCTCATAGTTTGTAGCATAGTTGGATGAGTCAACTAGCATGAAGCTTATGTTCTAAGATACTGTTCTAGAAAAGTAGTCATTTTGTTCCGGTGCCTTCCAATGTTATTTTCTGAATTCTGTCCTTCGAACTCTATTAATTGAAATGAACTAAAACACAAGCCAAGTTTCCAAAAAGCAGTGCCAGAGAAGGTCCTGAATTTTGGCTTTGCATACAAATTCAGTTCCTGACAAATTCAGGCCTGAAACCACTGCCTTCCTATGTGGTCAAAAGTGAGCTAGATAGACTAATTACTTACTAACAGAACAGATTCTGCTGTTCAGAATCAAAACAGTCCCTAGGGAAGAAAGAGATCTAATTTGATAATTTGATGTTATATTTTATTCATTTTCTTTATATTTGTATGAATGCTTTATTGCCATGATGGCAGGTGGGTGAAAATGGCCTCCAGAGGCCTCAGGCTCCAGAGGCCTTCCAGAGCAGAGGTGGTATTCAGCAGGTTCTGGAAAACTGGTAGCGGAAATTTTGACTAGTTTGGAAAACCGGCAAATACCATCTCTGACTGGAGATTTTACAGTATCCTTCCCTGCAATACCCATCAAGCTATGCCCACAGAACCAGTAGTAGAAAAATTTGAATCCCACCACTGCTCCAGAGGCTGAAAATGGACATTTCTGGAAGGCCAGGGGTGTTGCATGCGCATGTGCAGCGGGGCGCATTGCATTGAGGGTGCCACATGCACACACTTTTGGCACACCACAACAAAAAGGTTCGCCATCACTGCTTTATTGGACAGGTAGTTCTCGACTTACATGTGCAAATGAGCCCAGAATTTCAGTTGCTAAGAGAGACCATTGTTGAGTGAATTTCCCCCCATTTTACAACCTTTCTTGTTACAGTTGTTAAGGGAATCCCTGCATTTGTTAAGTTAGTGTCATGCTTGTTAAGCGAATCTGACTTTTCCCTTGACTTTGCTTGTCAGAAGGTCATAAAATGGGATCACATGACTATGGGACACTGCAACCATCATAAATACGAACCATTTGCCAAATGTCTGATTTTTGATCACGTGACCATGGGGATGCTTCAACGGTTGTAAGTGTGATAAAATGGCCGTAAGTCCCTTTTTTCAGTGCCATTGTAACTTCGAACAGTCACTAAATGAACTGTTGTAAGTTAAGGACTTCTTTACAGTCCCAAGAATGAAATATTAATATGGATATTAATACAGTTGAGAAAGTCCAGAAATATTTCACAAGAAGAGTTCTCCACTCCTCTACTTGTTGTAGAATACCTTATGCCACCAGACTTGAAATTCTAGACCTAGAAAACCTAGAACTATGCCGCTTTCGGTCTGATCTAAGTATAGTATATAAAACCATACATTGCAATGTCCTACCTGTCAATGAATACTTCAGCTTCAACCATAACAACACAAGAGCAATCAATAGATACAAACTCAAGGTTAACCGCACCAAACTTGATTGCAGGAAATATGACTTCAGCAACAGAGTGGTCAATGTCTGGAATTGAGTGCCAGAATGCCTACTCTGTGGTTTTTTTCCCCAAACCCCAAAAACTGTAACCTTAGGCTGTCTACTATTGACCTCATCCCTTTCCTAAGAGGTCTGTAGGGGGTGTGCATACATGCATCAACGTGACTACCATCCCTGTCCTATTGTTTCTTTTTTATTCGTATCCATTTCATGTCTTCATAACCATGCTTATACCTGTTGTCTAATACTTGCTTGACAAATAAATAAATAAATAAATAATAAAAATAAATAAATGCTATTTTTCCAGTGTTTGGGGCGGGGGAAAAGGATGAGAGGAAAAGTAAAATAAAAAAGAAAAAGGAAAGAAAAAAGACAAGTGAAAGGTAATAAAATTTACAAACAAAGCAATAGTTGGACTACATTAAATTCAGGCATTCTTGCCCCAATAAACATAGTTTAAAGTTAAGAAATTACAGTTTGTTATCATACTGCATGTATTTATTGTCAAATAAATTGCCCAAGCAGAATCCCAGTTTTAAATTGTAGAAAAACATTGGAATTCAGCCATCAGGCTTGGAGTTTCTGAACAAATTTCTATTCCATTTCCCATTTTGACCTTGGAAAATGACAGTCTCATGAAAAGATCACCCTAAGTGCCAAGAATGAAGAGTTTAGAGTAAACAGTCTTGGCACGATCACTTTGATTCCTAAAGACATATTAAAAGAAAGAACAAATCTGATCTTTAGTTGAATTTTTGCAAGCTGCCTAAAAGTGACAAGCATCACTCCTAGCCCTGAGTCTTATCAGATAAACCTTATCAATACCAGCTTTGTGATTGCCAAATATCAAATTGAACTTAAACCAGAACTTTTCCTATTAGGACAATATCTTGAAAAGATAAAATACATTATTTGCATATTTTGACAGCAGCCAGAATAGCTTTTGCACAAATGTAGTAAGGACTCAACACCCCTCAGATGAGTTAATTATATGCAAAATACTGGAATGTGCGGAAATGGACATGCTCACATTAGAAATGAAAGAGAAGAACTCTGAAAATTATGCAATATGGCATAAATAGTGTGAATGGTTAGAGAACAGATATAAAAAGTAAGAAGATTAGAGTAATGTAACTAATGTAAGAGGCCTTAAGAGACCAATATGATAGACTTATAGAATACAACATATGTAAGATAGAAACAAATATAGATAAGATACAAAAGAAAGGTGTTGATGTATATGAAGAAAAATGTATATGGTAAGATTTATATGACATATATATTTGTCGATACCTCTTCTGACCCAAACCCTTTCCCAATAAGACAAACAACAATCAAGGTAAACAGAAACCTTTTAATGAGTCTTATGAATCCAGGGTTAAAAGGCTACTGCAAACTAATTAACTTTGATAACCACAAACCTTGCCAAAACTGTACAAGACTGCCAAAAATCACAGATAAGAAATATTTCATAACAGAAGAGTCTTCAAAAAGCAAATTAAGATACTGTAATGTCCACGAGGCTGAGTTTCAAAACGTCTTTGCTTCCTGCAAATGAACATTCGCTTCACAGCTGGCTTTTATCTTCTTGAAGGAGGAGATATTACCTTGCAGCCTTACTCCTGAGTTGCCTGTGCTGTTGCAGTTGCTCTTTCCTGTGAGCAACCCTGGATGCATGCGCAGAACCGTGTCCGAGGAGTCCTTGGAGGAGTAGGGACGACGGTCGGGGGTGTTAGAGACTTCCGTCGAGTCCACTCCCCGATGGTCCTGGCCCCTCATCTGAGTCCTTTCTCTCCCTGGCCATCCACACCTGCTGCCGGCTAACCACAACAATACCAGTGCACTGTTAAAAATATGAATGAGATTTGTATTTGTGGAAAAACACAATAAAAATCTATTTCAACAAAATTCTGGCTTTGTGATAAGCTGGGCAAGAGTGGATTTTTCAGTGGAGTCCATTAAGTTCAGGTCAAGTTCTTATTAAATAATACAAATATACATTTTTCTGTTCTTTGGTTTTTTCCCACACTGGGATCATCCTTCCAAGCTGCCAGTTTGTCTTCTGAGGCCAAACCTAATCAACCATACACAGGACTTTTGTCATTCTCCCATCACAAACACCCCACCCCCACAATAATATCAACATTCCAGGATTCTTTTGTTGAGGTAGGCTAAATCCAACTGAAATGCAATCTAGTTTTTGTTTCCTTTGTGGCTTGTTCTATACCTGCCATATCCTGCGACCAGCAATTTGTAACTCAGCCTTTTAAGGTAATTCGACACTGAAACCTAAGATGCTTGTCTCTTTTGCTGCCCCTGGCTGTTTCTTAAACCATCTTCAGAAATTCCAGTCTGACAGTAGTGAGTTAGCAATGATACTCAGTCTGGACTATGGGCACCTACAGGATCTACTTGGCCTGCCCTACTTTCTTGCCCTTCCCAAAGTTGGGGTAGGTCAGGGTATGGCAAGGTAGTGTAAGGTTGAGTACTGTAAGGTAGAGTAGGTTAGGATAGGATAAGGCAGAGTAGGATAGGGCAGGGTAAGGTGGGGTAGGGAAAGATAAGGTCAGTTAAGGTAAATTAGGTTAGGTAGGTTAGGGTAGGGTAAGATAAGCTCAGGTAGGGTAGGGCAATGTAGGATGGGGTAGGGTTGGGAAGGTCAAGTAGGATAGGATAAGGTAGGGAAGGGTAGGGAAGAGAAGAGAAGGGAGGGGTGGGGAGGAGAGGAGAGGGGAGGGAAAGGGAGGAAAGGAGAGAAGAGAGGAGGAGGGGAAGGGAGGAGAGGGGAGAGGAGAGGAGAAAAGAAGATGGAGCAGGGAATGAGAAAGTAAACACAGATGGCAGATGTAAGGGTTGAATGGAGTATGAGCTTCTAGGGATGGGGGTAGTTAATTTATTTAATAGCCATTGTTGGATCTTCTGTAGTATTATTCAAAACCAAACAATAACAATTGCTGACTAGCAGAGAACAGCAGACATCCAATACAAAATGCCTGCATTGTGTAAAGTGGTAACCAACACTGGGAAGGAAGGAGCATTTCACGTACGGTATCCATTCAGATCTGGGGCTGTTACAAGAACTGAACAACGTGTTGATGATTATCCTTTTCTGAAGGAGTTAAGCAGCTCGCATTGTAAGAACAGTTTTGCACTGAAGTTTTAAAACATGGCTGTGTTGTGCATTTGCATCGGTCTGGGAGGAGGTGGACATGCATTCAAGTTATGAATGGTCTGTATTGATGATGGGCCAAGCAGATAATGTAGAATCTAATGATTTCATATTCTTAGCAAAGCAGCAATTTTAAACATATTTCTCAGCATTTTTTCTAGAGAAAACCAGGGACAATGAGACCCAGTAAGGTGGGCACATTAAATTGCTTTCCTTCAGTCCATGATCTAGTAGAAAAGAATCCTGGAATAAACGGTGGAGTAGTCACTGCTGATCACTATTTTGTCAAAGTAATCGTGATTGTTGTCATGAACTAAATATAAGAGAAAGTTGACTGGTGGATTGTCCTGGCTTAGTTCCTGTCATCTCATCAGCAGGAAAGAAAAATAACCATCTGATCATGAATCAGAGTACCAAGGGGAGGATGTAAATGATAAATAAAATATGACCCAGGATTGATTCCTAAAGGATATCTGCTGCATGGGGGAAAGTGGCAGGGCTGAAATAGTGTAAAATGATGAGAAGTTAAAAAAGATTCAACCCCGAAATGCATAGGCAATGATGTCTATTCCAGTATCCATACCCCAAATGCAATATCCAGTGGTCAACTATGTCAAATTCTGCTGTTAGGTCCGAAAGAATCAGCACTCGTGTAAAGACTTAAGACATGGTCATCAAAACATAATTAAGAATTTGATAAAATGCCAACTCAATTGAATGGCCTAGAGTAGTGGTGGCTAACCTTTTTGGGCCCCTGTACCAAAAATTGTGTGCACTCTTGTGCTTGTGCACTCTACACGGTCGTGGGTCTTTCGTTACGTGTGGGGGGGGTACGTGTACGCACACGTTAGGGGGGAGGGGTGGGCGTGGGTTACCTGCACTGTGCCTCCCCACTGACTTTAGGCCCATTTGAGGCCTTTTTCGGCCTCCCAGAGGCTTGAGGAAAGCTTCTGCAGCCTTTTCAGGCCGAAAAATGGGCCTGTTTTGTCACTTCCGGTATTTTTGGAAATACAGGCAGTGATGAAACAGGCTTATTTTTTTGGCCTGCAAAGGCTTTCCTCAAGCCTCTGGGAGGCTGAAAATCAACTATGAGGCATGCATGTGTGCAGTGAGGTAAGTTTGCCTGTGGCTTGTGTGCCAGCACAAATGGTTCTACGTTCCACCTGTGGCACGTGTGCCATAGGTTCACCATCACAGGCCCAGTGCAATTGTGGCTAACCTTTTTGGGCTCCTGTGCCGAAAATTGCATTGGCACTTGTTCACACGTGCTCATGTGCCAGCATCCAGAAGGCAATGTGCGTGGCCCCTCCATGGCCCCTGAGCATGCATGTGCAATCCCCACCGCTTCCCCCTTACCTACACTGCGCACCTCCCAACTGATTTTCAGCCCACTTGAGGCCTTTTTTGGCCTCCCAGAGGCATTAGGGAAGCCTCTGCAGCCTTTGGGGATTGAAAAATGGGCCCGTTTTGTCACTTCTGGTATTTTTGGCTGGGGCTTGTTTGCCCGCACAAATGGCTCTGTGTGCCACCTGTGGCATGCTTGCCATAGGTTTGCCATCACGGGCCTAGAGACAAATACCGACTGATATGGATGAAGAAGATCATTGGAAAAAAAATAATTGTAAGAGGGCAACTATTTCAAAAACTTTAGATGTTTGTAAGTCTGGTAACCTGAGCACAACAAGGGATCTAAAAAAGTTTGCTTTGACAAAGGACCAAAAATAGTTTGCTTTCCAGTCTTTGCAAGTCAAGGACCACCTGTATGTTTAATAGCAAAACGAATAGCACATACATTTGCTGAGTAGATGCCAGAATGTCAGACATCTTTGTTAAAATGCAATCATCTTAATCCAGTCATTACAGTTAGGATTTTCTGTTTTTGTAACTGGAAATTTTCAGAGCAATATAATAATCAGCGTAGGTCAACCAGTCTTTTATCGAGATGAAAATTCATAGAACAGGAAAGAGAATACAGATTTGGCACAGGGCAAATGCTGAGTTCTGTCCTAGAATCTGCCAAGTAGGGTTGAAAAACTCTTCCCTAGAATTTGATAGCACTGCATTAGAAAATGATTCTGTGGCTTAAGTTGATGTGAGCCAGCTTGCCACTAGCAGTGACTGAAAACCTCTGATTTATAGTGTTCTGTTCTGAGAATAAAGGTACACGAGACCGGTGTTCCAACAACAGCTCTTTCTTAAAACAACTCAGTGACTTGTAGCGGAACATTTGCCGAAGCCATGGCAGCCCTTTTTATAGCAGCTGCTCACGGCTTGAGGCCAGTGACAGTTCTTTGAGAATTCCCGCCATGAGGTGGGCCAATTGTAATGGTGCTTTATTGACCAATCCTAGTGCGGCCTGCTCGGCCAATCAGATTTACTTATTTGGAGTCTTCTAATTTCTATACACCCCTCCCTCTTGGTTTTGGTCCTCCGTGCGTAACGTAGTCACGCAGGTAGGTGGGGCTACTTGACTGCGCAGCTCAGGTCCTCAGTGTGGTTCGCTTCCATCAGTTCAGTCAGGATTCGCCTTTTCCTCCGTGTCTTCTCTCATGGAACCTCCTGGAAGGGTGAGTCAGCCTTGTTGCCCCGCCCTGGGTCTCTCGGACTGGTTGATTTGCTCTGCCGCTCCCTCCTGGTTTGTCCCAGTTGGTTGAGCTGGCCTGGCTGGCTCCTTCCAGGAAGGCCTCGCCTCGCTTCCCTGCTACTGTTTCTCTTCTCCGGAGGTCATCTATGTGTAAGTGCTCTTTTGTCTCACCGGGGGTCTTAATTTGGGTTTATGTTGTGTCTTTTGTCTGTGTTATTGGTGGTTCTTTTCTTCCCTTTTTATTTAATTTTGTGTTTCCCCCCCCCCCTCGATGTTGTTTTTGGATTGTTTGTTGGGGGTGGTATTTGCGGCAGTGCTTCGGAGCTAGGTATGGTTTAGCATTTTGTTCCAATGTCCTAGAGCGAAGCTGGTCGATGTGCTGCTTCCATGTTCTGCCGTTGTCTAGTGTATAGCGGTATGACAGGGCCCTGTGATTTGAGTAACGTGGCCTGGAAGCCATTAATGGGTCCCCCAGTAAGATTTTTGGTGTAGACCAAGTCTCCAATGGCAAAGGAGCAATATTTACTTGAGGAGTCAGGGGTTTTTTCACAGGTGTAGGTGGGGTGTAGTCTATCTAGGTAGGAATGCAATTTTCTACCCATGAGGAGTTCTGCTGGGCTTTTGTTAGTGGTTGTGCTAGGGTGATATGCTGAATTGTTAGCAGTTTGTTTAGTCTATCTTGGATGTCCCCCATGTCCCAGTTTGTCTAGGGCTTCTTTAGTGTAAACGAACCATGCGTAACAGCTTTGTCCCATTTGAAGCCAGAATGACCCGGCGCTGTTAGGGCATGTCAGATGCCTTGTGCAGCTAGCTATTGTTCAAAAGCTAAAGCAGTAAACTGGGGGCCATTGTCAATTACTACTACATCTGGCAAGTCAATGTGTAGCCAAAAAGTTTGTTCAATTGTTTTATGACTGCTTCAGCAGTTGTGGACGCCATAAAAACAACCTCTAGCCAGTTTGAATAAGCGTCAACAATTATCAAATATATGTTCCCTTTCGTTGGCCAGCAAAATCAATATGGAGTCTCAAACATGGGCCTCTGGGAGTTTCCCATTCCAGGACTGGTTGCAAGATGGGAGGTAGGCCCTTGATTTCTGGAGTCATGGCATGTTGCCACCCATTTTTTAATGTCTTTGTCCAGCCCTGGCCACCAGACGTAACTCCTGGTCAGGCTTTCATTTTTACTATGCCCGGTGTCCCTCATGCAACATGCACAACACTTCCTCCTGCAATTTTGTGGGAATTACCACCCTGTCTCCCCACAATAATACAACCCTTTTCAAGGGACAGTTCAGTCTGCTGGTGGCGAAAAGGTTTTAAAAGTCTTGCTTTTATCCTCATACTGGCCAGTCCTTACCTACCCCAAATGGCAGGATTCGAGCTGTCAGCGGGTCTTTCGCGGGTAGCTTTAGCGATGTCTGCTCGCGGTTAGTGCAGATTCGGCCCATTGCCTCGATCTGAAGAGTGGGATTGGTGTGGGAGTTAGGTCACCTTCTTTTGTTGGGCAGCGGGAATGGCTTAAGGCCATCTGCAATGGGTGATGGTTTTTCCTGGGTGATGGATGAATGTGTAATTGTATGCAGCGAGGAATTCTGACCATCTCGTCATTCTTGGCAATAGGATGTTTGGGGTTGGTTTGTTCCCTGCCAGAAATCCTAGCAGGGGTTGTGGGTCTGTGATAACAGAAAATGTGTCCTACCATATAGGTATTCGTGGAATCTCTTGACGCCTGCTAATGATTGCGGGGCTTCTCCATCAAGTTGGCTCTAATTCCTCTCGGATTTTGACGGGGTTTGGAATAGAAAGGCAATTGGTGTCTTCTCTGCCGTCTGTAGCTTGTGGCTCAGTATGGCGCCGATTCAAAAAGGCGATGCATCATAGTGACCGTCAGTGGCAGGGTGTTGCTGTATTGTATTAAAACAGTTTTTGGATGTTAATAAGCTCCTTAATTTTTGGAATGCTGCTTGTTCTCCGGTGGCCCCAAATTCCAGACAGTTTTTTTTTATACTCTATAATAGCCGATGTAATGGCTCTGCTACGGTTGCTTTTTTGGGGTGGGAAGACATCTGTAGAAGTTATGGACCTATTAGGAACGCTTGTTAAGTCCTGGTTTTGTTCTTAGGTCCTGGGTTGCATCCTTAATTGCTTTTTTAATTTTTCCTTTTCAGTGGGTGTATCCCTTGCTCATCTATAAGGTAGACCTAAAGAATTCGACTTGATTGTGGCTGTTTTTACATTTTTTCTCTTTTGACTTAAGCCCTTGCTTCCTGGAATCTTTCGCAAGACTTCTCTCCAGTCCTATCTTTCTAATTGGTGTTTTTGTTTTTTTGCTGATAGCTAATCATGTTCATTCAAAAATAGGGAACGACTCTTTTTAAGCCATTTTAGAAGGCGCTCCATTAGGCTTTGAAAATGGCTGGGGCCACGCAACACCACAAATTGAAGCCTGTTAAATTTTTGATATGCCCCTTGTGGCAATGACTTAGTCTGTGCTTCTTGCATTTCGGTTAAACGCGCAGCTGTTGATATGCTTGTGCGAGATCAAGTTTCACGAAAAATATTTTCCTTCCCTAATGAATGCAAACAGGTGTTGAAAACTACTGGACAACAGCTGGTAACGGCGCTTTGCTGGGTGCATTATTTGAGGGTGGCCTTAGAGTCACCACAGATGCGCACCTGGACCCATCTGGTTTGACAGGAGTCACGATGGGAGTTTCCCACCTTGGCATGGTCTATTGGCTCTTAGACCCCTTGTGTGATGAGTTTGTTGGAGCTGCCTCATCTATTTTCGGCTTTTAAGGCAAAGGGAACCGCATTGGCTTTTGAGCCTGATGGGAGCTATCTTAGGGTCAAGGCTGAATGTTATAGGGGTCCCCCTTGTACTTGCCTAGGGTCCCGTCGAATATGTCCCGGAACTCATTCAGCAGGCTTTCCTCCCAATCGGTCTCGCGACGCTGTTGATTCTGGTCACTCCGATTCCCAGGGGCGCTGAACCATTTGATTCCAGCAGGCTAAGGGTGATCACGGTCCCAATTGATTGTCAAGAGGAAGTAACTTCAGTGTGGTTTTTGAATTCTATTAAGAAAATTGTCCAAGGCCCACTCACCGGGATTTGGTTTCCCTGGTAATCTTTGAGTAATTAGGCTTCTGTTCGCAGTTCTCTTTGCTTGATGTCTGGTATCGAATTTCTGATAGTGTTTCCTGATTCCATTAACAGGTATTATCCGGAGTCTACTTCCCATCTCACAGGGCTTTTCCTTCGATTTTTACTGTAATTCGAGCTTTTTTGCGTTTGCTGCCTGGCATTTCCTATGATTATTGTTTGATGTGCTTCTTCCCTGTCGTTCATTCGCCGGTTTCTGTTCTCTCGGCTCCCTCGGCTCTAGCTTGTCTCTTTCTGTTTCTGGGGGGAGGGGTGCTGCTGCTGCGTCTTTTTTGGTACTATAGCTCTTTTTGTTCTGGCAGACCCTTGCAATGTGCCCCCGTTTCTCACAAATCTGCAATGGCAATCCATTGAATCTGGCATTCGGATCAACGGGTGGTCCCCCCGCATCCAGCACACTGGAATTCTTCGCTTCCTTCCTCTTTTTTCCCAACCATTTTCTTTTCTGACTGAAGCCTAATGTATATCTTCATACGTCATCATCAGTGTTGCTCGGGAGTCGAGGTCTTCATGGTGGGCAGTCGTGGTGGGTTTGTTTTTTGGTTTTCTTCCACCTTTCTTTTTCTCAGTTTGGGTTCTATGGTCCTGGATTTTGTTTGAGTTCATTTGGCGCATGTGGCTGTGGATTTCTTGACTGTTTCAGCGGCGGTGGCTTCTGTGATGGCCTCAGCCACTGTGATATTTGGTCTGTTTAATAGCTTGCTTTGGAGTGTAGCATCCTTTTAATCCGAGGACCATGTGGTCTCTCATGGCTTCGTCCATGATGAGAAATTCGCAGGCTCCTCTGATATTTCTTAGGGCTGCTGACGAAATCTCCGATGCTCCCATCTACTCATTGGTCTTGCTTTATAGAATATGAGCCTTTTGATAAGATTGGAGACATAGGCGCATAATGGGCTCGTAGCATTCGGTTTAAATTCTGAGCCATGCCATTTGTTAATACTCCCGGCGGTTTGGCTTAACGCTTGGCCATTTTGAAAACGGCAGGGCCACAGTGCGTGAGGAATATGGCCTCTCTTCTCTGGTTGTGCTATTTCTTGTAGCTCGTTGCCTTTCTAAGAACATCAGAAAGCGGTCAATGTATGACTCCCAATCTTCTTTCGGCTGAGAGTTGAATCGGTGCGGGCGGCGCATTGGTACTGGCCATTTTGGTTTGCTCGGTTTCTTGTTGACCGGCTGCTTCAGTCTGCGCTCTTCTAAGATGATCTCACCTTCGTCCGGCCAGTGTTTCTGTTCTGAGAATAAAGGTACGCGAGACCAATGTTTCCAACAACAGCCTCTTATTATTAACAACTTAGTGACTTGTAGCGGAACATTTGCCCGAAGCCACGGCAGCCCCTTTTTAATAGCGCTGCTCGCGGCTTGTGGCCAATGACGGTTCTTTGAGAATTCCCACTGTCAGGCGGGGCAATTGGTGCTTTATTGACCAATCCTAGTGCGGCCTGCTCGGCCAATCAGATTTACTTATTTGGAGTCTTCTAATTTCTATACACAACATATAGCATCTAGGAGAAATTGCCTTTTGCCTGGTAAAGTCTCTGTTCATTCAGAGATATTGTGCAGTAATCTAACAGTGAAAGAAGCTGGGTAAAAGCTGTTAAAAAATCAATAATTTCAGCTATTTTAGTCTACTCTATTAAAAATAGTGAGTGGGATTAGTTATGTGCCCTAATCAGATTTTCAACAATAAAGTAGGCAAGGAAATTGAATTAACTCCATGAAAAAAGATGACCACAAACAGAAAAAAAAGAACACAAAGAAAGAAGACCACAAAAGAAAGAAGACCACAAACAGAAAAGAAATTGAAGCAAAATGAATAAAGAGATTTTAGCCTTCTTCATAGAGATGGAACACAGGGTTAGAATGAATCCAATTCACCAAAGATGTTTTATTTGAAACTTGTTCTTCTGGAAACCAGCCACCATTTCAGAAGTGCAGCTGAACACACATGTTGCATTAAATCCTGGTTTCTTGGAGCCTTCATCAGCATTAAGCACCCAAGTCAAGACATGATGTAAATAAACACTACAGCTTGTGTTATGGAATGTCCTACAATCTGTATAATGCTGTTTGGGCCTGTTTATGTATTAAAATAAAATAGATAAGAACATAATATGAAGCCTATACAAACATTTTGTGCTATCTTGAATAAAATGTTAAAACCTGAGGCAGCAAGATCATAAGTAAAATGATTAATCTCATGGTTTCAAATGGCTCAGTTGACTCCATCCTGGGGTACACATTTTTTTCTGTATCTCAACTTGTTTGGGATAACTAGATTTAGGATTCAGCTGGTATGCACCAGTTCAAGTGAACCGGTTGTTAAATTAACTCACACACCCGCTATTAAAGTGGATCCTGGGCACTGTGCTATGCTGCAACAAAGAAATGGGCAATGGAACAGCTGACATGAGGGAAGGAGAAGACCGCTTTCCCTCTTTCTTCTCCCTGCTCCTCCTCCTTCCCACATGCCAGCCGCTCCATTTCTTATTTCTCCATTGCAGTGCAGCATCTAGGATCCACTTTGAAAGTGTGTGTGTGTGTATGGGGTAATTTAACAATTGGTTCGCCCAGGTTGGTTTAGGGTTAGGATTGGCTGTTGCAGGAGGCTCATCCTGCATGTGCAGGAGAGCTAAAGGATGGGGATGGGCCATGCCTCCCATGACAGCCACCCTGACCCTGGACAAACCAGTTGTTAAATTATTTGAATCCCACCACTGACCAGATTATAAGTGAAGTACAGGCTGGGAAACCAAGTGACCCTGAAATCCTTGAAATAACTATGTGCTATGGTCATATACACCATCAAAGCTGGCACAACATAGTATAGAAAACTTCAAAGAAGTAGTGCAAGATCTGAAGATGTGGATAGACCTGGCCCATAGAACATCAAGAGTCCAGATATGACATAATCACCATCATCATCATCATCATCATCTTTATGGTCATGTGAACATTTGCTTCCCTGATTGCTCATTTTCTCACAGCCATGGCTGGCTGAAGTTTCTTTCTGCAGCAGCTGTCAAAAAAGCCAACAGTCCTAGGCTGCATAAACAGAAGGATAGAATCAAGATCATGTGAAGTGTTAATATCATTTTATAATGCCCTGGTAAGGCCACACTTGGAATACTGCATCCAGTTTGGATCACCACGATGTAAAAAAAGATGTTGAAACTCTAGAAGGAGATGCAGAGAAGAACAAAGATGATTAGGGGACTGGAGGCTAACACATATGAAGAACGGTTGCAGGAATGGTATGTCCAGTATAATGAAAAGAAGGACTAGGGTTGACATGATAGCAGTGTTCCAATATCTCAGGGGCTGCCACAAAGAAGAGGGAGTCAAGCTATTTTCCAAAGCACCAAAGCCACCTGAGCGGCCAGGACAAGAAGCCCAATGGGTGGAAAACTAATCAAGGAGCAAAGCAACCAGGTGGATGGTCCCCAGTTTTGCACCTATTCGCATAGAACGGTGTTTAACATTCTAAGCCCAGTTCGCGAGAAACTGGATCCTGTTAGAAGAAATTATTGCCTAATCCTGTAAGGAAGGCAGGAAGCCCATTAACATTCTGGTGTTGCTTAGCAGTAAACTGCTCTCCATGAACCCTTTAATTGCATCTTGGCAGCGACTAACTTCCTGTCTCAGGAACTTCTTTGGAGTTTCTTTTTCCCCCTCCTTTGCTTGGCACTTTTCCTTGTGTGGAGGGATCATTCAAATTTACAATGGCACTGAAATAAAAGTGATCTTATTGATCATTTTCACACTTAAGCAACTTGTTGCAGTATCCCCACAGTCACGAGAGACCCAGGCAAGGGAGATGCGATGCCTCCGATGTGAATGATATTGATGATGGCCATGCCCCAGCCTTACAACTCATAACATTACCACCAAAGCCACGCCCACCAACTCATGCCATTTGACCACAGAAACCGCAGTTGTTAAAAAATAAATTTGAATCCCACCCCTTGAAAGCAACTTAAGGAGAAATTTCCTGACAGTTAGAACAATTAATCAGTGGAACAACTTGCCTCCAGAAGTTGCGAATGCTTCAACACTGGAAGTTTTTAAGAAGATTGGATAACCATTTGTCTCTAGGGTTTACTGCCTAAACAGGGGGTTAGACTAGAAGACCTCCAAGGTCCCTCCCAACTCTGTTATTCTATATTCTAAAACCAAGATTCACTGAAGTGAAGTTGATGTGGGGAGAAGACTATAATGCCAGGCCATATGGTAAAATTATGTGGGCCAAAGATAGCCTGTGAAGAAGTGATAAATTGTCTTTCTTTAACAATGCTAGAATTCAAGGTTTGTTCAAAACTGTCTCCAACCCAAGGAGGAGGAAATAGGATGTTGCCATTAGACCAAGCCTCAAGTGTATTTGTTGAATTGAAATGTTGGAAATGGCATCGTGGCATGGCCATTTAAATTCTTAGAGCCCACATTTGCCAAAACTCTGGCTATGGGATAGGAAAGAACCTGCCTGTAGTCCTGACAAATGTATTGGATGTTGAACAAGCCTTTCAGCTAAAGACCATACACTATTTATTACAGAAATATGAAATTGAAATAAGCTCAGCTGTCATTACTTTCTGAGATAATTGGGCTTGTACAAAACAAGTAGACAAGTATGAAAACTTAGAGGAACCAGCAGTGCACAATCATGGAAAATGCTGATAATTTTTTGGGGAGATGCAAAACAGACTGTTTTCATCATCTTATCATAAAATTCTCAAGGGTGCAGCAATGCTTCTAGGGATACAATCCATTTTTCTTTTGCATTTTATTATGAAATCACAACCAAAGTTTGAACATTTCAGACACAATCCAGAGTGGTATTGGCAATGCAAAGATAGACAGATATATAATTCTTTTGGGGAAACAAAGACTTAAATAAAGTTCCACTTTTCACTTTTATCAATTCTTCAAAGCTACTGATCTAATAATTTAACCTAGATGGATGAATCATGCTATAAAAATGTAACACATTTGCTAATAAAAGTAGCCATACATCCTTGAATATTCACTCTTTAGCAGAAAGTGAAGTATCCTTGGAATTAAGTTTGACTCCTACTGATTTCATCAATTAGTTGCATGTGATTTTCTTGTAGTGATAGAAAAGATGCTTTCATTTACCTTCACCAAGGTCCCTGGAAATTACTTGATGGCCTCCCTTTCTTAAGTCTACAAGGTTTAGGTAGGCACTGCCACCTGCTGAAGCCTGAAAGTACCAATGCCCTCAAATGAAACACAACTGCTGATAACTTTGTGGGCCCATCAGCTGTGACAACACACAGCTTTCCTATTGTGTTACTTGTTAAAAAGGGTCCGTGCTCTTATGTTTGAACAATTACCACAGAAAGACTGGATTAGTTTTGGGTCCTTCCCTTGTCAGTTAAATAAATCCTACAAATTTGAATCATGCCAAGCTACAACCACCAAATACCATGTTTCATATAAGGAGTACGTGCAAGTCTAGATGCTAAATGTTTTTAATTGTGTAAGTCTGACAAGTTGACAAATTGTGATGCCTTTTAGCTTGAATAATTTAAAGAACACGAAAGCTTGGTAAGGAAGATGCACGCATCTCATGCCAAAAAGGATTTGCAAACTTGCCTGTCCATTTGAGAGTTGCCAATGACTTCATCATGGATTCCTTAAGAGCAAAGCTTCAGAATTAAATATTGCAATTTATTGGTAGAAGCAGATTTATTTACGTTGGTTACAAAGCAACAAAAGCTCATTTCTAATTGTTTAGTTGGCATTTTTAAGAGTTTGAGGGAACCACGGGTAACTTATGATTTGCCTCAAGAATTGTTCCCAGATCACTTTTCTTTTAGCTTAGCCAATAATTAACTTATTGTAATAAATATGCATAATAAATTAAAGCTGTCAACTGTTCATTTATAACTATGAGTGGTCTTTCAGATATATTGAACTCCAATGCATGTGAGCATTTGGCAATATAAGGTTAACAAAAACTGAGATTCAGCAAACATCTGAAAGTTGGCTATCTGACTGATAGCAAGTAATTCTTCAAATGGGATACACTTAAGTGAAAACATACCCACCCACCAAGATAAAGATTAATGTGTGCTTAAGGCCACTGGTTTAAATAGGTAATGCATTTTCAACTCTGCTTTGGATTTGGACTGAAGTCTCTTATAATTTTTCTCAATAAACCAGCATCTGTCTCAAAATATACATGTTCTAAACCCTTTGCATTAAGTTGTAACTAAATCTCACTAAAATTCGAGGGAAAAGTTTGCTGCAACCATCTCAAACCTTATTGCCTTAACATAAGTGCTACTTGCAACATTGTAATGGGTTATCTGTGCAAACAATTGGTTTATTTTTGAAACACTTAGCAATGGAAACCTCTTCAGGGGGATATTTTTTATGCAACTAATAATCAACAGGTGTTTTTAAAGATTTCTATACATCTTCAGATGGCACTTCATGGATGCTACAATCATTTAAACTCAAGGGTAATGCTTCTCAGCAAGATTTAGTGCTAGATTTCACAACCCAGATTAATTTATCGTATGGGAGCATTAATTTAGTTCTTGTTCATTTTCAGGTGCAAAAGTTAAGAAGTCAGGCTGATATTTTCTGATAGTTCAGAAATGGTAGTGTCTTAACTGAGCATTACAAACACATTGTGATACATGCTGTATCACCACTTCAATTCCACACATACTGAAGTAGAAACAAATTAATCAATCCTGCTTTATTATAAACCCAACATCTATGTCCATCTCATGCCTAATTTTTTCCTGAACTTTATTGTATGCCGCCCTGTGTGTAAGATAGGTGGCCATATACATTTGATAAATAAATAAATAAAATGATTACAGGTAGTCCTCAACTTACAACTGTTCACCTAGTCACTGTTCAAAGTTATGACACTAAATGACTCACTTAGCAACATAAAATTTGGGCTCAATTGTCGTTATGGCTATCTGTATTTTATACATGAAAACAACCTGATTTTTAAAACAAAAAAGTGTTGAATTTGTTAAAAAATGTTAAGGGATTAACTTGAAATTGGTTGCTACAATGTAAAGCGTTAAGCAAGTTCTCCTTCACCTACGGATCCTTCATTTAACTGACAACAATTCCCATCATCCCCAGCAAAATAGCCTTTAGGGAAAGTTGAACTCCATCTTAGATAACAGTTGTAGACTACAATGCAATTCACAAATTAGAATTATTTTAAATAGGCTATTCACCTTCATTCCTGGTAGAATACTTGATCAGCTATTTGAGGAATTTTTTTAAATAAAAAAAACAGTTAACCAATTAATTTTAGCATAATGATTTTGCTAGTTTATGCTTTTCTTATATTAAATTTGGACTTGCAAATGTCAGAAAATCCTTCCTACTCCTATTTTCCTCACAATAAACTTTATAAATTGGATTGAAAGTAAATGACTGGCCCAAAGTCACCCAGCTGGCTGTCATATATAAGATGGAACTAGAATTCACAATCACCTGGTTTCTAGCCTGGTGCCTTAATCACTAGAGCAAACTCGCACTTTAATTTGATAATCTGATAATCAATTTATAACTGAAATCTGATCAAATCCTGATTATCATTGCTGGCAGTTTTGAAGATTATGATCCAATACATTTACATGGTACCAAATTTAAAAAGGTTGTTTTATAATTCCCCCAAACTTGCAATATAGCAGGACAATAGAGCCTCAGTGGCACAGTGGTTACTGCAGGCTACTTCTGCTGATTGCCGACTGCCTGCAATTTGGCAGTTCAAATCAGTCAACCAGGCTCAACGTTGACTCAGCCTTCCATGCTTCTGAGATGGGTAAAATGAGGATTCAGATTGTTGGGGGCAATAGGCTAACTCTGTAAATTGTTTAGACTGGGCTGTAAAGCATTGTAAAGTGGTATACAAGTCTAAGTGCTATTGCTATTATGTACAAAAACAAGTTTTTGGGACAGACTAACAGTCACATTTTTCCACATTGCCAGAAAAATATGACCTACACATGCAGATCTCCATGCATGATGAAAACAAGATTACAGAATTACATATATTTTCTCAAAATATTGAGCAATGTCTCAATATCTAAGGGGCTGCACACAAAGAAGAGGTCAACCTATTTTCCAAAGAACCTGAAGGTGGAACAAGAAGCAACAGATAGAAACTAATCAAGCAGAAAACCAATCTTTGAAATAAGGATAAATTTCCTGATAGTTAGAACAATTAACCAGGAGAAGGATTTGTCTTCAGAAGTTATGGGTGCTCCAAGACTGGAGGTTTCTAAGAGATTGGACAAAGATTTATCTGAAATGGTATAGTCTGCTTGAGCAGGGGCTTGGACTAGAGCAAAGGTCTTCAAATTTGACAGCTTTAAGATTTGTGGACTTCAGCTCCCAGAATTTCTCCTTCAGTCATGTTAGCTCAGGAATTCTGGGAGTTGAAGTCCACAAGACTTAAACTTGCCAAGTTTGAAGACCCTTTGGACTAGAAGATCTCCAAAGTCCCTTCAAACTGTTATTCTGTCATTCTATCAGAATATTCACAAAATGTCACAGGTTACATCAACAGGAACACTTTGTTATCTGAAGTCATATATACAACTTCAACTAGCAGAATTGTCCCATGTTGGCTAAAGATGTTGGGAGAGGAAAGACCACATACACAAGGAAGCCACTGGCTTGCAAAACTATTCTATTGGGCAGAAAAATCCGTCAATAGCTTCAACTGCCCAAAGACAAAGCTATTTTATCCTATGCAAACAATCATTTCTGATGCACTTCAACTCTTCAAGCAGGGACTGTCCATGTGCAAATAAACGGCAGTATATAACTGCACCAGTAATTCACAAAACAGGCCACATTTCCATGCCCACTTGTGAATTTAATTCACAAGGCATTTCATTGTCTATCACTGGAAGGAGAATTTCCCAATTCCTTTCCAGAATTTCTGTTGTGAACCAACCAACACAATCATGACGATATTCTTAAATTATTTCAGATTGGAAAGGACAATGAAGGCATCTCAATATGGCTCTCCGCTGATTTCATTAAAATAACTCTCTCTCTCTCATACACATGCTTGTGGCAGGTTTTATTTACTTGTTGTCTGTGTAATCAGCACTTATGGACTTGGAAGGCCAGATTTTGAAAGACAAAAAGATTGTTAATATAACTGGGTGTTAATTTTGTTTTCCTGCGAGAACCTTGGAAACAGAAGGACACTTACCTGGGCCGAAGTAGCTCTAGCAATGACGCTTCAACCAGAAGCTTGGCCTAAACTGGAGTGTGTTCAGCTTTCCAGGAAAAAAAAATGCTTCTGGCTTTTCTATTCTTCGCATGGAACTTATTTTTTTTGCACTTTTCATAAACCAGGTCTGGCTGAACAATTAACCCCAAAAAAGGCATCGTTTATGTGTCTGTTGAAAATGATAACAGTATACCTAAACAGGTAACTTCTCTCCCTTTAATACCAACAAACACAATCCATTCAACCAGGCCATGTAATTCTGTAACTGCTCCATATCCATTTTGTTGTTGGTGGTGAGGGAAAGAAACATTGCTATCAAACACAGGTAGTCCTCAACGTACAACCACAATTGAGCCCAAATTTTCTGTTGCAAAGTGAGACATTGGTTCAGTGAATGTTGCCCCATTTTACGAACTTTCTTGCCAACATCGTTAAGCGAACCACTGCAGCTATTAGATTGTTAAGTGAATCTGGTTTCCCTGTTGACTTTGCTTGTCAGAAGGTCGTAAAAAGAGATCACATGACCCCAGAACACTGCAACCATCATAAATATGAGACAGTTGCCAAGCGTCTGAATTTTGATCACATGACCGCAATGGTCGTAATTATGAACAATGGTCATAAGCCACTTTTTTTTTCATTGCCATTTTAACTTCAAATAGTCACTAACTGAACTGTTGTCAGTTGAGGACTGCCTGTTGAGGACTGCCTTGCTTTTTTTTTTTTTTTTGACAGAGGCCATTTAACTCTACTTTTATATATATTTCTGGAACCCCTGATCACCAAACAAAAGCTTACAAAAATACTTTTTTAAAAACATCTTAATTACAGATGCAGCTGCTGACTTCAAAGAAGTGAGGGGGATGGAGGGGAAAAAATGACAAGCAGCCCAGTTTAATTTCAAACGTTAATATATTTTCTATTTTATAGGGAATATATGTATTTTTCACCCCTAATTTGCAGCAATGGTGGCATCCTCATTAAAAAGGGGTGAAATTTGTAAGATGCCTCTTAAAATAAATATTTTTTTTATAAAATAATAAAACTTCAAATAAATATTCTTTACACTAGACAATATATTGAAAAAAATTAGAAAATAAAGACTCCATTTTACTGCAACTGTCCAAAAGGGGGAAAAAAACAGAGTCTTGCCATTGAAGGGCTTCATAAGGCCAAAAAAAAAAAAAATCTAAACCATATGCACTGATTCACATTCTTTTGAATGTACAACATATTAGTATAATATTTTGTGACTTGTGTGCCATAGTTGCTTCTATGACACTTGTGTTTTCACAGTTGAAAATATCCTATATACAAAAATATAGTACATCTCTGGCAGAAAATAACTGGGAGTGGGTTGAAGTAGTTTTCCTAATTTACAAGTGTACTAATTCCTTTAAAAAACACACACACAAACGCACAACACGCGAGTTTGCTTAGAAGTAGTTCAAGTCTCTTAGCTTATAAAATACTTCAGGTGCTGCCAAGCGTATTCCCACTCTGGATCTTCCCTGGGCAGATTCTAAAGAAGGGTCTCCAAAAGGTTGGATCTTTTCTCATTCTTGCTCCCGCACACCACCAAGAAACCATGCCACAGTTACAGATCACTTAGTTGGCGTTGTGTCATCCTCCTGGTTGCCCAATTAGTGATGCTATGTTGGCTTGTCAATATTCCTGGGTGGGACTTTGGGAACTTTACAGCAAACCGTGTTGGATTGTTTACAGCGACAACCTGGCCTGTTAACTTGGTCATAACAGCCCTGGCACAATTTAAGGCAACCCTTGGCTGGCAGGTAACACCACAAGCAAGGCAAAACGAGGGACACAACGCCTATGGTGGACCACCGAGTGCAACAGTGGGCCTGGCTACATGAACAGGGGTTGTCGGCGCAGTTGTCCTCATCATCATTGGAGCAGTGGTAGAAAAGACCCTTCACGCAGCAGACACAGGTCCCGTAATCTACCATGTTCTGGGCCGAGCAAAGACATTGCTTGTCACAGATCCAACAGGATGGAAGAGTCCGCGGATAAGTGCATTCCTTACACTTACACTTCCCACAGTCCTCACAGCGATAGGCGTGCATATGCAAGTTTTCTTTGCTGGCGGGTTTCAGCTCCCGAGACTTCAATTCCGATTTCGGCTGTACTCGTATTATCCCCTCGACCACTGTCCCCAAGGATGATGACCCCAGAAGCCTGTGTTCTGACGAATTGCTACTCGTACTTGTCCTTGTGCTACCATGCGAGCTAGTGCTGCTGACCGTGCTGATGGAACGGGAGAGTGGGAGTCGAGAAGAAACATGGACCTGGGGATGGGGAAGCCTGTTCAGATGGCGTTGCTCCGTCAAGTCGTGCGGTCTTTCACTCTTATGCTGGACTGCCGGGCGTGGGGCTGGCTTCAGTCCCGGTCGGGGAGTTACCGTAGGAGGTTCGGTGTATTCATTCGTATTCCGGATAGCCTTGATTTGGTCCAAGGACAAGACATGAACTTGTTGTGCTAGGACATCCCTTAGGTCAGAATCTCCAAATTGTCTCCCGGTGTCATGCTGGCCTTGAAGCAAGGGTTGTAACCCACTGCCATTCTGAGCTCTCGTCTCCATCAGTATCCTGAACAGCTATCACTCCAGGAAGCTTAGAACACATCTGAAATCCTAAGAGAAAGAAAGAAAGAGTCAGTTTTTTTTTTCTTCTATCCAGGTGTCGGTATTTGCTTTGCCAGGCAATGTAACTGTCTCAGGAAGTTTAGTTTAGTTTACTTTAGTTTGTCATTGCGCCTCGTGCAACAAAATTAAATACCATTCAATGTACATTATGACTATGAAAATAAACACAAACACACATCCTTCCCATTCCATACATTGAACTGAAAACCCCTGATATTGCATTAACATTGCACTATATAATAGAATTCAAGGAAGGAAAGTCAATTAACTGAAATCTTGATCTTGAAATAAACACGCACTCTAAGGAAACCAAACTTCCTTTGATAACCTGAATCTGGCCAAGTTTATGGAAATGCAACACTACAACACTTCCTTGGAATTCTGACTTTCAATACCAACACAGATCTGCATGCAGCTTTTGGACACTTGACCCAAATTTAAGTTTGCTCTGAAGTGTACAACTTGGCAAGCAGCTGCATGGGGCTCACTCCACAATCCTGATCAATGAACCTAGTGAAAAATCTGTCTCTATCTCCTTTGTTTCACTTTTAAGGTTTACATCTGAATGAAACTTCAGATGGGCTTTTCAAATTCTTGCCCCATATAGAAAAATCTTACATAAATACAGGTATTTATGTTTGATTGCTTATTGTATCTACGGCTATCATTAAGTATTGTACCTTATGATTCTCGACTCTTTGACGAATGTATCCTTTATGTATACTGAGAGTATTTATGCCAGGACAAATTCCTTGTGTGTCCAATCACACTTGGCTAATAAAGAATTCTGTTCTGTTCTGTTCTGTTCTGTTCTATTCTATTCTATTCGCCACTGATTTCACTGGAACTTGTCCAGTAATTAAGAGAATATAGTTTTGAGGATTTTAGCTGGGAGAAAGTTGGAACTTAGTCCCCTTCAAGTTGTAAAATTACAACACAGGTAGTCTTTGACTTACAACCATTCATTTAGTGAGCTTTCAAAGTTACAACATTGAAACAGTGGCTTATGAGCACGTTTTACATGACTGTTGTGTCATCCTCAAGGTCACGGGATCCAAATTCGAACCCCTGGCAACTGGCATGTATTTATGATACTTGCATGCATTTATGCAGTGCCCTGGGGGTCACGTGATCCCTTTTTGCAACCTTCTGACAAGCAAAGTCAATGGGGAAGCCAGATTCACTTTACAACCGGGCTACCAGATTAACAATGACAGCAAATTCACTTAACAACGGTGGCAAGGCAGGTCGCAAAGCGGGGTAAAACTCAACCCTCGTCTTGCTTAGCAAATGGAAATGCTGAGCTCCATTGCGGCCATAATTTGAGGATTACTGGAAGTTGCCCCGAAGCTCTGTGAGCAAAATGGGGGCCAGCGGAACACTAGCTCTGACATTATATGGCAATCTAGGAAAAAAAAATGTTGGCAGCACATGAAACAAGGCAGAGAGGTAAAGGGAATTAAATTCTATGCCATGGTTAGCAGGAAAGACAGTGAGGAACAATAAGGTTGTTTGAATAAACAAATACTTTTTTTTGAGTATTTGAGGCTAGTCTTATGTGAGATGGGGAAAAAAAACAAAAACCAAAAAGCCAGACCTTCTCTCTCTTTTCACAATTTTGCATTCGTGTTCCACTTTGCAATGCAAAGTACCAGCAGTAAGTACTAATGCTAAGCACTGTCAGAGTTTGCATTCTGCATTTATAACACCCAGAGATAATCCATTCATTTCCTGAACATCACCAGAAAAGGTGGTTTGGTTTACACGGGCAAACATTCTACACATTAACAATAAATCACATAATTCCAGGAACAGCATGTGACACCGCTGGCTTCAACTTAAAACTGTGCATTGCTAAAGCATATTGCTTAGCTGCAGAAGCCCAATGAACTATGCTCAGAGTAACAAAAATGTCAAACTGGAAGGAGAAGGGGGGAAAAAGGAAGAAGAAAGCTGAAATTTTTACTTTCTCAAGATTTAGCAAGATCTATTTCACAAAGGTGAATGGTTCATTCTGATCTGGCAAAGACAAACAAACTAAACTTTATTATGTTCTCTGCAATTCAACAGAGCAGACTTTCGAATATGCAAGCATTCCAACATTGCTTATCTCGTGAATTTTGCAGGATTTATTTCTGGGGGGAAACCTGCATGAAAGAGTCACAATCTTATGGCCATTTGCTTGCCAAAATATTTGATTCCTCAAAAACCACTTTGGAGAAGCGCTTAAAATCCTGACTTCAATTTGGCTTTCTAAGAACATGAACAAACAGAACTCATTTGCTAATGCTAGATGAAAGTCAGGTACATACTTATTTTGCAATAACTGTATTAAAAAAGGGTGTTGTTTTTTAAATCTTGCATGGAGGTGGGGGAGGAAATGCGGGAGCCCAGAAGGTTTCATATTAAATTTAGGATTTAATAGTAAATTTAGGATAGTAACATAGTAAATTTAACATACTTTTAACATAGTAAATTTAGGATTTCCACGACTAAAGCTTTGCCCTAAAAAAAGATTTAGTCTGACACATTTCCACCTGAGCTTATTCTTCCTCCTGGCAACCCAAGCATAGCTCCTTCTCTTATGATAGGCTTTTCTTCTGATATATATACATACATACATACATACATACATACATACATACATACATACATACATACATACATACATACATACGCTNTACATACATACATACATACATACATACATACATACATACATACATACATACATACATACATACATACGCTTTATATGCTTTTCTTCTGCATATATATATGATCTTGCAGAAAGCCCACAAACAACCTGGAGATAAATAGGAAACACATCCTGGCTGGGTCTTCTCTTCCCAAGCAGGGACTCTTTCACTCTGCTTATGCAAAGCCTTCTCTCTAGAAAGTAACTCCATTCAGGAACACCAAGTCAGGTAGTCTCTCTCCCTTACTCCTTTTCCTGACCTAAATCATACAAGATTTAGTGTGATTTTTGATAGGATGTTATTCTCTCTGCCGGAGCAACAACAATAACAACAAAAATGCTTTAAAAGGCAGTATTCTTTTTCGAGTCACTCTCTGATTTTGATCGGCATAAAATGTCAAGCCATCTCTCTTTCCCCCCCAAACACACACTCACATCAAGGCATGAGGGGAAAAAAAAGCACACTGAACCTTTTTTCCCAAAAAATAAATAAAATAAGAGACCCCAGAATGTCATCATCCATGGGGTTTGGGGTGGCAGAGGGAGCTTGGCCTATGAATAAGACAAAAGTCCCACTCTCTCTGGTCTAGAAATAGATTGATTTCTCTATGAATGTCAGACAGGTGTTGGGATAAAAAAAGAAAAAAGAAAACCAAACAACAATGGTTTCTCCCACAACTGATACATGTGTATATTTACTGAGATGGCTTTTCTGCCAGTTTCCCAAAAAATCAAAGTTTATTCACAGGGAAGAGGACAAAAATTCAGCTCTCTGCCTCTGGGAACTTTCTGAACAGTTTTCTCTCTCCCCCCACCCACAATCTTTAAAAAAAAATGGTATTAGGGGAAATTGACAAGGCACACAGCCAGGTCCCTTCTGACAGACAGCAGGTCATCAGGAGAAAAGAATAAAGACAAACTTTCAGAGCCATGGAGAATCTCCACCCTTTCCTATCACCCACTCTGACCCGGTCTTTGCCTTTGCGTTATTCATGGCTGGAGGTTAAATCTAGTGCAGCTAGAAAAAAGCCTAAATTGAGAGGAAGGGAGGTGGAGGGAGGGGAGGAAGATGGACAGCCTATTTCCAAAACAAGGAATGCTGCCCCCCACACACAACCCCCACCTCAAAATAAAATAGAAGGCAAGGGAAACTGGTAGGGCAGATGCCAGCAAGCATTACTCGCAAAGTGGATTTGGCAGTGGCCTTGCTCCCTTTCCAATCTTGTTTCCCTGGCAGAGGGGGGAGGGGGGTTTAAAACAAATCAGATTTTTACATTCTCTCACTTCTGAATTGCCCCCCCAGGAAAGGCTCCAACTACCCAAATTTTTGTTTGTTTGTTTTTAAAGCAGGAACTGGCCTTCCCGTTTCAAGCAGCACAAACCCCAAAAACCGATGTCAGAATCAGGGGCTCGGAAGGTCCAACCTTTAACAGGTTGGGAAGCCGACCCCCCCCCCAGAGTCACGGCTCTAAGATTTAGCCCTCTTGCAAAAGTGGCCTCCTGTCCCCCCCCTCCACCCTCTGCACCCTCCAGGGAAAACAAGCAGCAGCTCTTTGGGAACCTGAAAGGTGTGTGTGTGTGTGTGTGTGTGTGTGTGTGTGTGTGTGTGTTATATATATATATATATATATATATATATATTATATATATATACACACACACACACACCACACACACCACACCATACACACACACCACACACACACATACAGAAGCCTGATGATGGCAGATGAGATTCTGCGAAACATTGCTTTAACTTTAAAAGCACAACTACCAATGACCTTGGATAATACCCGAAGGAAGCTGAACAGCATATACATACATACATACATACATACAAACATACATACATAACATACATATACACATACACACACACACCATACACACATATATATAGTACATACTATACTATATTCTTGGGGAAGTGAATATTATATATATATTCTATATATACATATATTATATATATATATATATATTATATATATATAATATATATCATATATATATATATGTTTTTTGCCCTTGACATGGTCAGAGTTCACGGGTGTGGTGAAGTGATGAGGAGGGAGCTCCCAGGCTTGCAATGCCTTCCGCAAAGTGTCAGCAGGGTGAGCCCGTGCCAGAGTCAGACTTCCGGCACCGCAAACTCTCCGCGCCCATCTCTCGCCCCCCCACAAGCCACCTCGCCAGGCTCATCGCCCCTCTGTCCCCGAACGAGAGCTCCATCTGGGGGAAACCCTCCCCCACCCCCGCCTTGCCCACCGGCTCCGATCCGCAGGTTCTTTGGACAAGCTTTGGTTTGGACTTAGAAGACCTCCAAGGTCCCTTCCAATTCTTATTACCCTATTCTGTTCTGTTCTCTCTCTCGTGCTCTCTTCGCCGCTTTGGCAAAGCGAAGGGCAAAAGCTTGCAAGCGTTCAAGCCAGGTCACCCCCAAGCCCTCTCCCTCCCTCTTCTCCTGTCTCCCCTCCCGCCGATCCTCCCTCTCCACCACGACCCCTGAGGGGCTCTCGTGCTCTTCTCCCCCGCATCTTCCTGCGGTGGCGAGTGAGTAAATCCAACCCCGAAGCCAAAAAAAGGAAAGAAGAGGAAGAAAAGGAGAAGAAGGGAGGAAGAAGAAAGAGGAGGAGGAGGAGAGAGGAGGAGAAGGAAAAAAAAGGAGACCAAGAAGCGTTTGTTCCGTTTGCAAACTCAGCTGTGCGGAGGTCCAGGGTATTGAGCCGAAAGCATCGATGATGTTTTGCGTTTTAACCGAAAGGGAGAGCCAAAAACAAAACAAAACAAAACAAAACAAAAACGGAGAAAAAATCCGACTGCAGAATTTGGAAGATTTTCGCTCTCTCTGCTTTCACAAAATCTTCTCTTCTCACCAAGGGGGAAAAACAAAAAAAATAACAAGTCGTAACGAGACAGACGACGAGCGGCGCCTGCACCGCGAATCGGAGCGGAGTGTTCTGTTCTTTTTTACAGCCGAAGAAAACAAAACAAGAAACCCCAAACCCGCCCTTTTCTTTCCCGATCCGGCGCAGGATGTTTGTTCCCCGCTTCGCGATCTCCTTGTCTCTTTTTTTTTTTTTCCCTTCTTCTTCCCCACCTTTTCTTTTTCTCAATGAAAAGGGCCGATCGTCACTCTCCAGCAAACTTTTTTTTTTTTTCCTTCCCGCATTGCATGCACGTCCCGCCGAAAGAGCGCGAGGGGTCAAACCCGCAGCAGGAAAAGGACACGGAGTGGGTCCTTTTAAAAAATGAAAATATATATATATATATATAAATATATATGGTGTGTGTGGTGCCTGATACTAGCTGCGTGTGTACTATATCTATTAAATAAAAATAAAAATACGATTCCGAGTGGTTTGATGAATCTTTTCCAAGCCCGCAAAAGGCTGTCTCTGGCTGTCTCGTCGTTCTCGTCTTTCTGGTCGGATCGCTGGCTTCCACCGGCGTATTCACCGACCCGTTGCAAAACCGTTTTGCAAAAATAAAAATTAAAAGGGAAAAAAAAAAGAAAAAAAAAGGAAAAGGAGGGAGATAGCTTGTTTCTTTTCTTTTTTTTAAATGGGTCGGTGCTCGCTGCTCGGAGTTTGTGTGCTGATACGTGAGTGCGTGTTTTTTTCTTCTCTCTTTCTTTCTCTCTCTCTCTCTCTCTCTCTCTCTCCCCAAGGCAGTTTTGCTGATTGCAAAAAGGGAGGGGAGAGAATTGCCTGTTGTTTTAAAGGGGAGGGGAGGAACGGGAGGACAAGGGAAGAAAAAAAAAAAAAAGAAACAAAAAACAGCGACGGTTTTTGCCTCGAGCAGCTGCTTTCTTATGCAACTGTTTGTAATCTTTGCAGAAAAGCAGGTTTTGAGATCCGGTCTTCTTAAGAGCTGTCGGCGTTTGTTTTGGTTTTTTTTTTTTTTCCCCTGCTCCCCCTCACTTTCTCTGCTTTTTCCCTCCCCCTTTCTTCCCCCTCCTCCTGCTCCTCCTCCTCCTCCTTATCCTTTTCCGGAGGAGGCAGGAGAACTGCATCTCGGCGAAAAAGCAAAAAGTAAATGCGCGTCATGTGGGATTAGAGGAGGAACAGAAGAAGAGTGTTGTCCTGGGAGGATAATCGCAGTCGCGGGATCGTCGCGCTCGATTTCGGTCGCGCGGGAGAGCATGTCATGTGTCCCCCCTTTTTTTCCCTTTCTTTCTTCTGTTCCCTGTTTTCCCCTTTCTTTTTTGTCCTTTTTTCCTTTTTTTTTTTTTTTTTTCTTGGGCCAGGGCGCTTTTACGCTTTGCGAAGGCTCGCGCAACGCACCAAAGTCGCCGTTCGAGAACCCGGCTCCCGCTCTTCTTGCGGCGGGGATGCGATGCGGAGGGAGGCGCGCAACTCCCCGCGACGCAGCGCAGGAGGAAAGGAGCGGAGCAGAAAATCGGGGGGCATCGCCTTGCCCTCTCGGCCCCCCCGCTCGCCCGCCACCGCCGTCAAACGCCCCGCTTGGGGAGAGAAGCCGTTGCGGGGGACGGGAAGGGAGGGAGACGAGAGCATTATGCGACAAAGGAAAGAGCGCAGGAGGGGACTCGAGCTCCCCCCACCCCCCCTCTACCCCCGCTCTCCCCTCCCTCCCTTCTTCCTCTCCCTCCATTCCCTCCCTCTCCCCCTCATTCCATCCCTCTCTCCCCATTTCCTCCCTTCCCCAGTCCCCACCTCTCCTCCCACCTCTCTCCCCTCCCTCCCTCTTTCTCCCTCACCTCTCTCCCTCTCTCCCTCTTTCCTCTCACCCCCCCTCCCCGCTATTTCCTACCTACCTTCCTCGCTCTCCTTCATCCCTCCCTCCCCCCTCACATCTTCCCTCTTCCACTACTGTCCCTCTCTCTCCCCCTCTTCCTCTCTCTCTCTCCCTCCCTCTCTATCTCCCTCCTCTCTACCCTCTTCCTCTCTCCACCCTCCTCCCCCTATCTATCCCTCCTCGCTCTCTCTCTCCTCCCCTTCCCCCTCCATCTTCCTCTCTCACTACTACCCTTCTCTCCCCCTCTTCTCTCTCTCTCTTCCCTCCCTCTCGTCTCCCTCCCTCTCTCTGTCTCCCTCTCTCTCTCTTCTTCTCTCTCCTCCCCGGGTCCTATTTGCCTGCTTGACTCTTGAAATCCGGGGGGGGGGGGGGCGAGTTTTGCATCCTCTAAATGGGGTGGTATGTGTGTCCCAATTGCCCTGGAGCGCAGCCCTCTTCATCCAATATCCCCTTGGAGGGAAGGTCTGGTACTTAACTGTCCCAATCGCTTGCCCGTCTCTCCTCTCCCTCTCCTCTTTCTTCCCCCACTCCCTCCTCCTCAAGCCAGGCCGCGCAAGCCCGAGAAGGTTAGAGACCTCTGCTTCTAATAATGACAGGGTTGAAATCTTGGCCTTTAGTCAAACGGTCTTTGTGTGTTTGTATGTGTTTAGTTTAACTGAAGGGGGAGCATAGAACTTTTTTTTTTTTTCTGGTCCAGTTGGCGATGTGAACAATTCAGGCCGCCACACACAACACAACACACACCCCATCTTCCCGGTCCTGCCTCTTACATTAAAACCCTTCAAACCAATCCCAAATGGGCAAAGGAATTATATTCGGGATGGATTTCCCGCACGGTTTTATTAAAACGAGCTCCAAGGAGGGGAAGGAGGAGGGTGGCTCTGTCCCTCTTTGGAATGCCCCTTCTTTGGGTTGGGGAGAATAAACCCGGCTTGTGCCTTTACTTGCTGATGCCTTTACACAAATGTGGAAGCACCGTGAAAGTCCATGCATGTCCCGGCGTGCCTTTTTGGATGAGCGTAAGCCTCCTCCTTCTTGGATGTGGGCACAAAGCATGCCTCCTGCAACCAGAAGATTAGGATGGGGGTGAAATGGGCACACAGAGACTTCTAGGACCCGCAGAGTTAGGCCAGGCAGCCCCTCCTTCTTTCTCCCCCCCCCGCCCTCCCCTTTTGTCCCCACCAAAAGCGAGCCTAAAGGGGCCAAATAACAACATGTGGGGCATCAATCATTGCATGATGAATGTAACTTCGAGAGCTCGTTCTCCACCCACCCCCAACCTTACTCCCACTCCCTCACCTCTGTACCTTTGCGTCCCCCCCCCTCGCCTCCATTCAGCAAGGTAATCCAATCACCTAGCCGAATTTTCCCAGCAGGGACTCCATGGGAGAGTAAAAAAGGGAAAGGAATGTTGTTGGCGCTTGATATCCTAACGAGACCTTGAGTACAAGTGTTAGTTGTGAGTGTTAGTGTAGGTGAGCAGTTCCTTGCTTTTTGTCAACCTTGCAAAAATAACAACAACAACAATAATAATAATAACAATAATAATAATGCCTATGTGTAAAAACTGGGTTTTTTAAAAAAATCCTGGAAAGTGCGAGGGGAAGCTTAGTAAGAATAGGCAAAAGGCAGGCATGATGCGAGGCTGGTTTTATATGGAAAGAGTTTTTCCACTGGGGATTATAGGAAGGCATGGATTTGTCTGTGTGTGTGTGTGAATGAATGAATGGCTACAGTTGGGAAGCTTCAATCGATTCTAAGCCTTGGAAGCGGCTGATTGAACTGGCTGGTGAGAAAGCCAGGAAGATTTGCTGTGGGGGTGAGGTGGGGTGGGGAAATTGGTCGACATTTGTCCCGATGGCCCATTGAAGCCTTTCTCCAAACATAAGGGAAGTCAGTTCTCCAGAGTGTCCAGACAGAGAAGAGCAACAAAAATGATGAAGGGGCTGGACCAGGCTAGGTCACACTGGCCGACGGATGCAAAATGTATGCAAAAAGGACACAGCGGATGAGCAAATTTTCGGGGGTGGCTCCATCCGTTGTCATCTGCTCCAAAAAGTGGCAAAAATTTGCATAAACAGAACGGAAAAGAAAGGAAAAGAATGGACGTGGGTAGTATGTAGCGGGGATGTTAAAGGGATGTTCATAGGAAGCCTAGAGGATGTATATCGGATGCAAACCGTTCACTGCTCATCCTTTCTATTTCCGTGCTACTAACGCTGTGTAGACGTCCTGTGTACCTTTTGTATGAAGAACCCTTTAGAGGAATTGTGTACCAGACAGATTAACAGAGTTGAAAGTGACCTTGTAGATCATCTAGTCCAGCCCCTTGCTGAAGCAGGACACCCTACACCATTCCTGACAAATGGCAGTCCAGTCTCTTCTTGGAAACACCCAGTGATGAAGGTCCCACAACTTCTGAAGGCAACTTCTGTTCCATGGATTGATTGTTCTCACCATGAGAAAATTTCTCCTTATTTCTGGGATGAATGTCTTCTTGATCAGTTTCCATCCATTATTCCTTGTCTGGCCTACAGACAATTTAGAAAATAGCTTGACCCCTTCCTCTCTGTGGCAGCCCCTTAAATATTGGAACACTTGCTATCCTGTCACCCCTGGTCCTTCTCTTCGTTAGACTAGCCAAGCCCAGTTTCTATAACTAGCCGAGCCCAGTTTCTGTAACTTGCCAAGCCCAGTTCTTCATAGGTTTTAGTCTCCAGCCCCCTAATCACCCTGGTTGCTCTTTTCTGCACTTCTAGAGTCTCAACTTCTTTTTTTATAATGTGGTGACCAAAATTGGATGCAGGATTCTAGGTGTGGTCTTACTAAGGCTTTATAGAGTGGTATTAGTACCTCACTTGAGTAGCGCCTCGCGACCTCACCTCTACAGTCTAGTAAAAAGAAGGATTAGGAATGATATGACAACAGTGTTCCAATATTTGAAGGGCTTCTACAAAGATCGGGGTGAGTGAGGTCAAACTATTTTCTGAAGCCCCAATAAGGCAAGACAAGAAACGGGCTGGAAAGTAACCAAGGAGAGAAACAGCCTAGAGCTAAGGAAGAAATTCCTAATGTGAGAGCAATCAACCAGTGGAATAGCTTGTCTTTAAAAGTTGTGGGTACTCCATCATTGGAGGCTTTCAAAAAGAGACTGGATAACCATTTGTCTGAAACTGGACTGCCATCTGTCAGAAATGCTTTAGGGTCTCCTGCTTGGGTGGATAGGGGTGGGGGTTTGGACCAGAAGACCTGAAGAGATCCCTTCCAACTCTTATTATTCTATGTTCAAACACTTTTTGAAGAAATGAGTTCAAACCAAAAATACTGTTTTGATGGTAAGTATTCCATCAAAGGGTAAAGAAGTTACGCCATACGTTACTATTCTTAACTCACTATTTTGAAATAGAGTATCAGATTTATTTTTTATTTTTTTAAAAGCCACTATAATTTTCCATGAGGAATCCTTTGCAAATGGTTGGAAGGTTAATGTAGGTGAATGTCTGGAGATTCTCCATCATCCAGTCATGGCTGTCCCAAAAGAGTTTTTCAAAAAGGGAACTGGACTTTCTCAGTTTTTTCCCTCTTTGAAAACGTTTCACTTCTCATCCAAAAAGCTTCTTCAGTTCTGATTGAATTCTGAACACACACACACACACACACACTGTATATATATTACTAAACATACATGAATAGTTTTACTGCTTTTAACCTTGTAAGCCACACAGTCTCTTTGAAATGAAGTGAGCGGCAAATATATTTAATAAACAAACAATACAATAGAACCCAAAAATTATTTCCAGGAAAAAAAAATTAAGCTTACACAATTGGAAAATAGGTGTGATAAGATACGCAAGAGCTGGTGCATGCATATTTCTTCATGCTGTGCTCAAGACAAGAAGATGCTTATTAATCACGGATTCTTGTATCAAACTGATTAAAAAGCATTAATAAAGTCTAGGAACAATGAAAGAAAAGGTAAAACAAGATTGGAAACCCGGATCGTAATAAAAGAACTCAAGTTGATTGTTTTTGTCAGCTTCCTAGAGTCTTTAAGCAGAAGCAAGCAGCAACAACAAATGTTGACAATGTATTGGCCATCCATTCTGGCATAGGGGACTGGAGCCTAAAACATACGAAGAACGGTTGCAGGAACTGGACATGGCTATAGGGAAGAGAAGGACCAGGGGAGACATGATAGAGGTCTTCCAATATTTGAGGGGCTGCTCCAAAGAGGAAGAAAGGGTCAAGCTGTTTTCTAAAGCACCAGAAGGCCAGACAAGGAATAATGGATGGAAACTGAACAAGGAGAGATTTAACCTAGAAATAAGGAGGAACTTGTGACAGAACAATCAACCAGCTTGCTTTCAGAAGTTGTGGGAGCGCCATCACTTGAGACTTTCAAGAAGAGATTGGACTGCCATTTATCAGAAATGGTGTCGGGTCTCCTGCTTGGGCGGGGGTTTGGACTAGATGACCTACAAGATCCCTTCCAACTCTGATTATCTGTAAATATGTTTTGTCTGTAAATATCGGTTGAAATTTGAAACCTGAGGCCATAGTTCTAGATACGTTGTCAAATTCCAAATAGCAAGCACAAAGCCAAGAAGAACATGCTTTAATGCTGCGATCAGTCCAGAACCATGTGAAGTGGCTTGTGGATCTCAATATTCATATTGAATTTCATGTTCAATATTCATATTGAATTTCATGTTCAATATATTGAATTTCATATTCAATATTCATATTGAATTTCATATTCAATATTCATATTGAATTTCATATTCAAGTCTGAATATGGCCATCATAGAAGACCATATATTTTAGTTCAAACTCTTGAATTGCACCTCCAGCAATTCATGGTGATTGCAGCCAAACCTTTATTAAACATCCTGGGTGAATTGAATAGATCTCCAATGACATCGTTGTTGTTCTGGCTTCATTTAGAGATCAAAGGAAGGTCGCATATTATGGAACCGCAGTTTCCTCTTTTGTCCAAATTTGGCAACAAACCGCAGTTTCCTCTTTTTTTTTTTGTCTAAATCCAGTAACAGTGGCCTTCAGTTTTCAGAAAATCTGGATGTTTGTGGAAAGGTCAATAAGAAGCCTTAGAGTTACTGGTGATCTAATTAGAATAGATCTCATTAGCAACTATCATTAATACATAATTAAAGGGTACATTTCACTGTTGTGCAACATCTATTGTGCAGTTCACTAGAAAGAAACTTGTGACGTCTATCATTAATTTCCCTCAACAACCTAACAGCAATTTTTAAATAATAGTGAAGATTTATACTCTGATAATTAAAAAGTTATGTCCTGGAGTCAAAGTCCTTCCTTCCTCCCCTCTCCCTCCATCTTCTCTCCCTTCCTCCCTCCCTCCCATCTTCCTTCTTTCCTTCCTTCCTCTCTCTTTCCTTCCTCTGTTCCCCCCTCCATCCCTCCTTCCTTCCTTCCATCCTCCCTCCTTCCCTTTTTCCTTTCCCTCCCTCCTTTCCTTCCATCCTCCCTCCCTCCCTCCTTCCTTCCTCTGTCCCCCTTCCCTCCCTCCTTCCTTCTGTCCTTCCTCTCCCTTCCTCCTTCCTTCCATCCTTCCTTTTTCCCTCCCTCCCTTTATTCATGTCCCTCCTTTTAACATTTCTGGGTCCTTGGTCCAATTGAAAGATACCACCTTTCCCAATGTTTTTTTTCCTCTGTTTTCTCTGTTCTCAGTCCAGAGTCAGGTGCAAGTTCCCAGGTAGATATTTCTCTTTCCCAGTTGACCAGATTTTCACTTCATTATAACCATTAGGAAGGAAGGCTAATTGCTTTGCTTAGCCTTTAGAAAAATATATATGTCAGGGGAGGAGAAGAGGCCAACACATTTGTTCCTCTATTGTTATCTAGAGTTATCGCCAGCCTGAAGAGCTGCCCATTGTCTTTTGTCTTCTGCATTGTGATGTAAAGCCATTATGCTACCAAGGTGGTAAAAATGTGAAAAAATGGTCACAAGTCACTTTTTTCATTGCTGTTGTAACTTTGAATGGTCACTAAAAGAACTGTTGTAAGTTGAGGACCCTAACCAGCTCTTTTGCATCTGGTATTTGTCTCAGCAAGGAATATGACTTTCTACCATTGTGCTCTGCCATTACATGCAGTTCATGAAGAGCCGTGGTGGCGCAGTGATTAGAGTGCAGTACTCCAGGCTAACTCTGCTTGCTGCCAAGAGTTCGATTCTGAACAGCTCAAGCTTGACTCGTCCTTCCAAGGTTGGTAAAATGAGGACCCAGATTGTTTTTGGAGGCAATAGGCTGACTCTGTAAACCACTTAGAGAGGGCTGAAAAACACTGAGAAGTGGTATATAAGTCTAAGTGCTAGTGCTAAGGAAGGAAAGGAAGGAAGCTAGCTAGCAAGGAAGCCTTAGTGGCACAGTCAATGGTGGGATTCAGCCAGTTTGCACCAATTCGGGAGAACCGGTTATTAACTTTCTGAGCAGTTTGGCGAACTGGTTGTTGAAAGAAATCATTAGGGCAGAGACCCAGTTAAATTATTTGAATCCCACCATTGGGCACATGGTTAGAGTACAGTATTGCAGGCTGATTCTACCCACTGTCAAGAGTTCGATTTCTTCAAAACCCTGACAGATGAGATATGTTTATTTAACTCCCAAGCCTATTGTATAGGAAGTTCTTGATTTACAACCATTCATTTAGTGGCCGTTCAAAAGCACTGAAAAAAGTCATTTACACCTGGTCCTTATAACTGTTGCACCCATCCCTACAAGTTGCATGACCCAAATTTGGGCACTTATTTACAACGGTTACAGAATCTCAGGGTCACGTGATCGCCACTTGCAACCTTCTGAGCCGATTTCTGACAGAGAAAGTCCATGGGGAAAGCCAGGTTCATTTAACAACCACATGATTCACTTAACAACTACAGTGATTTATGTCACAAGCAGGACAAGAAAGGTGGTAAAATCAACCTAAGAACTGTCTTGTTTCTCAATGGAAATTCCGGTTGAAGCTGAGACATACCTTTACAATGCTACTTAGGATAATACTACTTTATATAGACTTTCTTGTTTTTTCCTGAAGAGGTTTTGCTTCTTCAGTTCTGACTGAATGGTGGCTTCCAAGGAGCCTCAATGACTCCCAAAGTGCTAATGTCCAAATGACGGAACATAAATCCTTCCATTCTTCGCCATCGAGTCAGAGCTGAAGAAGCTTCTTGGATGAGAAGCAAAACCTCTTCAAAGAAAAACAAGAAAGTCCAGTTGCCTCTTGAAAAAGCATCTTTGGGATAACCATGACCTGGATGTCTGAGAATCTCCATAGCTACTTCATATAATACTACTAAGTTGAGACCTATCTTTATAATATAATATAACTGTGTTGTAGAAATCCTAATTGTATTCTTGAACAGTGTGCAGCTTTTAACCTGCTGAAAGTAAGAAGGTGCCATTCTTTTCCTTCATTTGATTCTCTTCCTTCAGTAGCCAAAACGAGTGGGAGGTTGGAGATATCTGAGTCATCCAGTGCTTCTATAAATAAATCCACAGCCTGCTCTGTAACTTAAATAAATTGTAAGTTACACCTTCATTTGCACATGTCCAAGAATGTATATAAGCCTGGATCAGAGTTCCTATGCCTATAGACCTCAGCTTCCAGGATTCCCAGCCAAGAAACAATGGATGGAAACTAATCAAGGATAGAAGAAATCTAGAATTTTTCTAACAATGGGAACAATCAACCAATGGAATGGCTTGCCTTCAAAAGTTGTGGGTGCTCCATCCTTTGAGGTTTCTAAGAAGATATTGGTCAGCCATTTGTCTGAAATAGAGTGGAGGGTTGGACTAGAACAGTGGTTGCCAACCAGTGGGCTGGGGACCACTGGTGGTCTGTGAGAAAATTTTAGTGGTCTACAGAGAAATGTCGTCCCCCCAAAGCACTCCCTCCAAAGCAATTAATTCAGGCTGCATGGGAACATAAGGCTGCACCACCCACATGGCCCACCCACCTACTGGCCCTCACCCTTCAGCTGAGTGCAAACCTTACCTTGAGTAGAGCCATGTGAGCTGGAACTGGAAGGTAAGTTCAACAGCAGGGGAGGGAAATCCATCCTGAGATGGCTTGCTGATGTTGGTGGGAAAGTCGGTCCCATATTCCAGAGCTGCAATAGTCACAGGACTGGCCCTTTGGTCATCCCGGAGCAGCTCCTCCAGTCCATGGCAGGCCGATGCACCTACTACGGTACACCCAGTGACATCTATTGGGAACATCAGGTTCAGAAGGTTCTGGAAAATGAAAAAGTCAAGATCTTGTGGGACTTCAGAATTCAGATGGACAAGCACTTGGCCCACAACACACCTGACTTAACAATAGTTGAAAAGAAAAAGGGTTGGTTCATTGAGATTGCAATACCTGGTGATACACGAATTGTAGATACGCAGCAAGAAAAAAATCGGGACTTACAAATTGAAGTTGAGAGACTTTGGAAAAAGAAATCATATGTTATCCCAATTGTAATTGAAGCCCTTGGAGCAATACCTAAAGGGCTACCTCACTATTTGGAAATTCTGAATTTATCAGACTTGAATACCCTGAGTCTAAAAAAAAACACTCTACTTGGAACAGCTTATATCCTCCGATGCTACCTTAAAAGTCCCTAGGTGTTTGGTTAGGACTCGAGCTGTTGAGCTACCAATCAGCCCCAAAAACTGTGAATCTCACCAAAGATTAAATAATAATAATAATAATAATAATAATAATAATAATAATAATTAATAATAATTAATAATAGTAGTAGTAGTAGTACAAAGTAAGGAAGCAAGATCAAACCTTGATTTAGCAGAGTTGAGAAGAGAAGAGACCAGAGAAAAACTGAAGCAGGCATGCAATTTAAAGCTGATCTCCCATAGCAAATTAAGAATGGCGGAAACCTAAGAACCGAGTGACGCAAAGTATGATGGGAGAATTGTCTTTGGCTTTGTCATCTTTTGGAATGTATCTGGAGGATGGAGGCTCTCTAGGAGCCAGCTATGCGTTACACGAAGTGCAGCAGCCTACCAATCAAATGCAGATTACCAATAAAGGAGAATAGTTGAAGCCCAGGGTTGAAATGAAGGCTCCTTGGTGCTCTCTGAACTTGCCTGCTTCTCTTGCAGACATTTCATTGCCCTAACTAGGTAACATCATCAGTGCTGCTACTTCTTCTTCTTCTTCTTCTTCTTCTTCTTCTTCTTCTTCTTCTTCTTCTTCTTCTTCTTCTTCTTTCTACCTACCTCTCTGTCATCTTATCTTTTGGCTGCTTCTCTTCTCTCTTTTCCTCTTGCTCTTAACTTCTTCTCTTACTTATTTCCCCCCCACCCTTACTTCTTACTACTTTCTTCTTCTTACTTCTTCTCTTCTTTCTTCTTCTCTTCTTCTCCTCCTCTCCTCCTCCTCTCCTCCCCCTCTCCCCGCAAACCCTACTCCCTTCTAGCACTGATGATGTTACCCGAATAAGGGTAATAAAACAATACATACGCAAGAAAACCACACAAGGTCAGAAAGTACCAAGATGACCCACAATCTTCCTCCTCCTCCTCCTCCTCCTCCTCCTTGCAAACCCTACTACCCCTTCTAGCACTGAAGATTATCTGGTTTATAAGTAAGAAATAGTATTATTTGGGAAATGTCTCAAAATGTCTAGTATTTGGCGTGATCTGAAGAAGTATGTGACCGTGAGACATGACAAAAAATCATGAGACTCACGGCAGAACCGTGAGAGTTGGCAGGGCTGATGTATTGCCATGGACTGCAAAAGTGAGAAGCAAAGAAGTGCTCAACTGAATTTCACCAACCTATCACTCAATTGCCAAACAAAGGCTATCCTACTTTGGCCCATGTCATGCGAGCTGACTCGCTCGAAAAGTCAGTCGTGCTGGGAGGGATCAGTGGAAAAAGGAGAAGGTATCTGGACACAAAGTGACAGAAAAGAACAAAATCATCTGGGCAGGCAGAAGTACTCTTAAGTTTTTAACCAAAAGAGGACGATATTGGGACTCATTGCACCTTGATTGGGTGCACAACTCTGTTCCTGGGGTATCACAGGAGAGGTAGGCCTCGACTTGTGACCACAATTGAGCTCAACATTTCTGTTGTTAAGCGAGTCAGTTGTTAAGTGAGTTTTTCCTCCCCTTTTCGATCTTTCTTGACAGAGTTGCTGAGTGAATCACTGCAGTTGCTTAGTTAGTTAACACGGTTATTCAACGGATCTGGTTTCCCCATTGATTTGGTTGTCAGACAGATCACATGACCCTGGGAGACTGCCAGTTGCCGAGCGGCCAAATTTTGATCACGTGATCATGCTGCAAGGGTCATATGGGTGAAAAACATAAGCCGTAAGAGATTTCTTTCCCCAGTGCCCTTGTAACTTTGAATGATCATTTAATGACGTGTATAAATCTATATACATAAAAGTGAATCAGAGCATTAGTGTTTCCTATATTATTATTAACACGCTCTGATGCTAAAGAGTTCTACTCCCCCTGCCCACCTGAAAAGAAATCTCTTCCAACTTCAGTTCAGCAAAGCCATTCCCAGGCTCCTTGCTGTCTCCTTCTTGCTCACGCAACAAATACTGTTTTGGTTTCCAAACAGCCCTCAACTCTCTCATTCCNCCAGGATCCTTGCTGTCTCCTTGCTCACCCAGCAAATACTGTTTCAGTTTCCAAACAGCCCTCAACTCTCTCACACACTGACAGGATGCTAGCCAGATGAATACCGATGGATGCTGGTAGGCAGAGGCACAATTTCCCCCTCCCCCTTATTTTCCTCCCCAGAAATTTGCTCAGTCACATAGTTTCATAGTGAAGCAGGTTACCCTGCGAGTCTTTCTATATAGATCACCTCGTATCCAGAAGTACTTTTCCTGATAATCAGAATAAAGATTGTTTTTCAGGTAATTAGGCAACAAGCTACGAGTTTGTTCAGTACCGTTTATTTACAAAGTTATTTGGTGCTGTTCCAATCATTTTGACTCTGTTTGGTGATGAGTTGGGCTCCGAACTGAATGGACAACGGAGCGATTCTTTCAGCAGCCTTAGTTAAAGCCCAGCCTTTGCAGGGGCAATAGAAAGGGTAGCCAGGATAAAAATGTGTTCTGCGGACTATGGCTACCTTTGTTCCTCCCTTGTGCTTTGCTGCTGGCTGGACTCTGGCAGCACAGAAAAGAACAGGACAAGAGGGTCTAAAGCATGGCATGAGGACATTGGCAGGGTCACGGAGGGAAAAGGGGGCAAAACTGGAAATGACACAAAAGGGCTCTGGGATCTAATCTGGTGAAAACAGCTAAAGAACGGTTGCAGGAACTGGGTGTGTCTAGTCTGATGAAAAGAAAGACTAGGGGTGACATGATAGCAGTGTTTCAATATCTCAGGGGCTGCCCCAAAGAAGAGGGAGTCAAGCTATTCTCCAAAGCACCTGAGGCAGGACAAGAAGTGATGGGTGGAAACTCATCAAAGAGAGGAGCAACCTAGAACGAAGGAGAGATTTCCTGACAGTGAGAACAATTAAGCAGTGGAACAACTTTCTGTCCAGAAGTTGTAAATGCTCCAGCACTTGAAGTTTTTAAGAAGAGGTTAGATAATCATGTGTCTGAAGTGGTGTAGGGTTTCCTGCCTAAGCAGGGGGTTGGACTAGAAGACTTCTAAAGTCCCTTCCAATTCTGTTATTCTATTCTATTCTATTCCTATTCCTATTCCATTGACTAGGGGTGACATGATATCAAAGTCCCAATATTTGAGGGGCTGCCACAAAGAAAAGAGGGCCAACCTATTCTCCAAAGCAGTAGAAGGAGAGGTTAAACAT
>BHFT01039225.1:0-11668 GCA_004320025.1 Laticauda laticaudata
GAAATGTTGCTACAACTTTAAAAGCACTACAATGACATGGGATAATACCCGAAGGAAGCTGAACTGCATTCATATATATGTTTATATATATACATATATATGGTTCTGCTCTTTGAATCTAGGCCAAAATATTCAATCAATATGGGCTTCAAAATTGTCTCTACCTTGATAATAAAAGTTTATTATGAAACTTTTTCTTTTTTTTTCTTCTTTAAATACAATTTGATGTTTCTTGTGAAAAACATACCAACAAAGAAAGGGTAGCAACTTTAATATGGCCAGAGGGATTTTGGCTTGTCATTCACAGTTCTCAATGGGATATGGCTATTGTCTTTAGAAGTCAATCAGTTTTCTAAGACTGGTTTGGAACAGATCTGGTAAGCTGATCAAAGAAGGAAAAAAAATCTGCTGCTCAACTCCAAGTTACAGGTAGTCTTCAACTTATGATCACAACTGAGCCCAACTTTACTGTTGTTAAGTGAGGCATTTATAAAATGAGTTTTGCCCCATTTTATGACTCTTCTTGCCACCGTTGTTAAGGGAATCATTGCAGTTGATAAGTTAATAACCTGGTTGTTTAGTGAATCTGGCTTCCCCATTGACTTTGCTTGTCAGAAGATGGTAAAAAGAGATCACATGATCCTGAGAAGACACAGCAAAGGTCATAAGTATGAACCAGTTGCCAAGCATCTGAATTTTGCTCATGTGATCATGGGAATGCTGCAACAGTAGTAATGTCATGCCTTTGGTGGAGTCGGACTCTGAAGGAGAGGAGGAACAGTTGACAGGGAGTGGAGGTATGGCTCTGGAGGTTGTGGAGAAGGCTGGGGAAGGGCAGAGGCCAGCTGGGCAATCAGAGGAAGAACCAGGTCCATCCCCTCTGCATCCTAGGACATGCAGAGAGGAATGGAGAAGAGGCAGCCATGATCCTTGGCTTGTGAAAGAAGAGGCAGCCATGATCCTCCTCATTGGTTGCACCTGGGGAGACTAGTATATAAGAGAGATGATTACAACACAGTATTGCCAGAAGCAAAGTGTATTTTATCTTGGGCTAAAGTTATCTTGATTGGCATCCTTCCAACAGACTGTTCCTTGTTGTCTCTTTGAATTTGATAATTTCTTATCCTAGTCTGTTGTGGAAATTTCATCAATGTAGTTTGTTTGGTTTTTTTATTTCACTTTATCTGCTCATTAAGTTTGGATTGTATTGAAGACTAATAGTCTTTTGAAGACTATTTTTGAGTACATTATCTCCAGTTGAGAATTATTGAACAGTGGGGCCAAGTTGGAGGCATTAAAGGACATTTATTTATGTTTTGGATTTTATTACGTTTGTGTTACTCTCTGCGTCATCACAGGTAACTATGAAAAATGGTCATGTTCCTTTTTCCAGGGCCATTATAACTTTGAACGGTCACTAAATAAACTGTTGTAAGTCAAGGACTGTCTGTACTGAGCATGCAAGACCAGAGTCTTTCTGTGATTTCACACATATCAAAGTGAAATATTATTTTTATTATGAAATTTATTAGCCATCTATCTCACCATGGGGCTACTCTAGGCAGCTTAGAACAATATGTACAGAATCTAGTTACCTTCCCAATGTGATGAGGATTTGCCTTCTATGGAATAGGGTAAATAAATCATGGGTCAGATTTGAGCACATTGGTACATAAAAATCCACCCAACTGCACACAGCAGTACACTATACTATTACAGTAGAAATACCTGTTTCACAATGCGATATTCTGATAGTCGATCTTTAAAATTATCTCAGAACATCCTAATATTTGTAACAGCTTTCAGAACTAGAGGCTAAGCTTAAAACTAGAGATTCCATTGTCCCAAATCTGTATCATTTGGAGAAGTCTTCAATTACTGTAAAATAAATAAAAAAGGGATTAGGTAAAAGCAACAATTAAAACAATTCTTTTGTGACTAAATGCTGCTTAAACTTCGGGGGGGGGTATTGTTGTTGGATATATGTGCATGCAATTGTCCCTTTACTGAAGGTCAACTTTGGAAACTTAAAAGCGTGCATAGATGTGGTCTGACAATAGGCAGCATAACTGAACATGTTCAGTTTCCAAGGTGGCCTTAGGGACTACAAAATGAATTCCTGCCTTTGACAGCCAGAGGCCCTAAACACAGCATTCAGCAGCCGGGCTTGACATGATGAACCGCTGTAACTCATTGGAGTGAGTAGGAGGTTGACTGCCTTGTGGTGCTATTGCTGCTGCCTTGAGATTAGGAAAGAGTTTGAAATCACACTGTTGTTTTAATCATAATTACCCACAACAAGCAGATTCTACACTGGATCTATATTCTTCCCAAATAGCTTTTGCCAGATAGAGGGGTAAGAAAATGGGGAAAAAAATCAGTGTCTATGGGAAGAGCAGGAACATTCTCTCTCAGTCAAAGAAATCCTGCTGAACTTCATTCATAAATTCATCCAGGATCTCTCAATATCTTAGGGTGCTGTAAACTTATTTGTACTGTGACTGTACCCAAAGTAACTAGAAATTATCTTGCTAAATAATATGCAATGGTTATGGGAGAATACAGGTCCTCCTTGGCTAAAGCACATTGAGCAAAGCTAGTGTCACTTCTTCTCAAACCAATTCAAGTCTTCAAAGGCAATAGACAAATTCAATTTATCCATCCCTGTATTCTTGCCATTAAATTAGCATGATATCCCTTGACAAAATTGAAACATATAATGCAGCTTGAATGGTCCATGCCATTCAGCACAGGACTTGTGCTTTAGCAGCTGCTCTCTAAGGTCTTCAGCGGGGCTGTTTCTAATACTTGTTATTTCACAGCCTCAGTGACAAGTGACAAGAAGAAGCAACCAATTTAGCATCCATTGAATGATGGCTGTTGAATAGATTCACACAGTTCTGCTCTGACCATTCCTACCGAGAAAAAAAGTGGGAAAAAATGGATGGCACAATTATGAGGTTATGGGATTGCACAATTATGGGGGAAAAAACAATCTTATTATATTTGGAGACAGAACAATACAATAACTACAAATTACTTTAGGAAAGGTATTTTGGGAAGCTGTAATTCAATTTTTAATCTGTTAAATCAAGATCGCCAGGTATGGTAAAAAAAATTTTTTTTATATGCTTAGCTGAATTTTTTGTTCAGTCCAGAATCTAGTCACTCTATACCAACAAACGACCTCCAAGAAATTGTGGCTTACTATCTCCAAGCAAATATAACATAATATAAACAATGCTGTATTTTTTTCCTGGCCACTTGAATTAGCTAAATAATCTTAGATGCAATGATATCAACATTTGGGTGAATAACAACTGTAGTACAGAGTAGGAAAAGAAGAGTCACATAAAATGCGTGCAGTACAAAAGATTTTAAGGCTATTTAGGAATCTAAGTTGGCACTGGATTTGTACAGTGGCTCAACTTGGGACTTTTTGCAAACTTCTTACAAAATAACCAGGATTTGCCCTCAGAGTCCTTTTCACGACAAAACAGATTGCAAAAGATGTGTGACTCCTGATTGGCAGCTATTTAAATAGCTTTTAAAAATTAATCCCACCTCATCATAGCTTTAACACAAAGAAGAAAGGAGAGATAGATGGAATCATATAGTACAATGTACGCAATGTGGTTGTTATGATTTGACATAGAATATGATGTGAATTCACTCACTCTTGCTTGTAAATCATCATCTGTGACTTGCTATGTTGTCTGAAGCTGACCTGTTATAGTTTAATCAATAAATTACGGTTAAGCAATAATAGTTTAACAGTATTTGTGGACCTTAGATATCCGTGACATTTACCATGAATCTGAGTAAAAAAATATAAATTATTTTTTAAATGTGGCAATTGTTAATTCAAAGCTTTTGAAATTCCACAAAGCCTGGTCGGAAGGATGCCAATCAATGGTGTGGGTTTTTTTCCTATTCCTTAACTATTTTTTATTTGCTTTTTTTAAAAAAATATAAGGAGCATATATGTCTATAAAATTTATTAGAGATACAAAGGGACATGTTTGCTGATAAGCCAAGAAGCTGTTGTTTTCAGTACAACTGATTCCTGGCTTTCTTGTAAAATCACAAACATTACAAATGGTATATTGGTTATAATGGAACATTCCTAATGAATCAGAGGGTCAGCTCTATGTAAATAATGTAAAATATCAACATTCATGATGAGAAACTCTGTTGAAATGCATGAAATGTTTCTCATAAATTCAGATTTTAGTGGAGCTCAACCCTGAGTCCATTAAACATTACAAAGAAATAATACCTGAGTCTGCATCTTAAATATTTTGTCCTGTGTTGATTTTTCATTCATCTTAAAATGTGTTATAAAAATAGCAAACATGAACACTTGCTAAAGCATGCCAGATTTTGATGGACATGAACAACCATATGAACAGCAAATCATTTGAAGGACTTCCTCTATTCCTAACCCTAAAAGCTCATTTTATAAAAGCATTTTTAAGGAGGTATTTCTTTTGCCTATTATTAGATTTATAGACACAAAATAAGATACAGAATCCTGCGAGGCAGGAAACACCTACTTCTTTCAATATCTTCATGATCACAAGCAGCACTGGATTACAGCTTCCTAATGGAATAAACTTCTTATATCTTATCAATAAAGGCCACATTATGGCTGAAGCCAAGCTATGTTCTCAACTATTATTTTTTAAGGCATCAAGACACCATACTTCCCAAAAGTGACTTCCTAAATTTTCAGTTTGGGGATGTAAAAATACAGGTCCATAACCAATTATAAATATGTATTTTTCAATATATTCAGGATTAAGTTAAAAGAGAGAGAGATAGAGAGAAAGAATTTTTTTCAAAGTGTATACAGGTAATTCTTGATTTAAAACTACAACTGAGACAAAATTTCCATTGCTAAGCAAGATACTTGTTAAGTGAGTTTTGCCCCATTTTACAACCATTTTTGCCACAGTTGTTAAGTGAATCTTTTCAGTTGTTAAATGAATTGTGCAGCTGTTAAGAGAATTTGGCTTTCCCCATTGATTTTGCTTATAAGAAGCCAACTGAGAAGGTTACAAATAGTGATCACATGACCTAGAAGAGTGCTGTAATCATCACAAACTCATGCTAATGGCCAAGTGCCAGAGTTATGATCTTGTGGCATGGAGATGCTGCAATGCAGAGGTGGTATTCAGCAGGTTCTGACCAGTTCTGGAGAACTGGTAGTGGAAATTTTGAGTAGTTTGGAGAACCAGCAAATCCCACCTCTGACTGGATTTTTTACAATATCCTTTCCCTGCCATGCCCACCAAGCCACAGCCACAGAACTGATAGTAAAAAAATTTGAATCCTACCACTGCTGCAATGGTTGTAAGTGTGAAAGCTGCTCATAAATGACTTTTGTAACTTTGGTCACTAAACAAATGGTTGGAAGTCAAGGACTTAGCTGTGTTCCATTGTATAGATAATTCTCGACTTACAACCATTTGTTTAGCAGCCACTTGAAAAGTGGCTCATGATTGATTCTTGCACTTATGACTGTTGCAGTATCCCCACAGTCATGTGACCTAAGTTTGGGCACTTGGTGTCTAGCATGTATTTATGAAGATTGCAGCGCAAAGGGGTCACAAGATCGCCATTTGTGATCTCCCCAGCTGACAAGTAAAGTGAATGAGGGAATCCAGATTTCCTTCACAACCATGTGATTCACTTAAGAACTTCAGTGATTCACTTAACAAACTTGGCAAAAAGGGTCGCAACATCAGGAATGACTTAATTAAGAACTGCCTTGCTTAACAATGCAAATTCTGGTCCCAACTGTGACTGTATACTCCTGTAGGAAGCAGAAGATACCATCCGATTAATAAAATACACACACTCATCTGAATTAACGATAGGTTTAAGTCTGCAACATTTCTCATTTTGGTTCTCATCCCAAAAAGTTTCCTGAAAGGGACTTGGTATCTCTGAATTCCAAGAACGAGAAGATTGTAAAAATATCCATTAAGAAATTGGTTTAATCATAAACCAGGCAGATTGTATTTGGAGATTCTAAATTACTGTTCATTGGCTGTCAAAAGCAAGGCATATGACTTTGACCACTGGATATATAAAGTGCCTTTATACCCATTTCTATTGAACAGCATCTTTAAAGAAGAATCCATATAAAATATGTTAGTCAATAGCCATTGGAAACCTATTTCTCCTGAAGGGCAATAAAAATGCCCATTTGGTAAGGTTCAAATATATTCTCAAAAAGTTTCACTAACATATAGAGCCTTAATGGGCACTTTCAGACATGCAAACCTGATTCCTAAAAGATTGAGGTGCTTCTAAAATCTTAACAATTAATGGGATTGGAGAATTAAACACACAGTTGTTTAAACAAAGGTCACTAGGCTGAAAATATTTAAAAGATATATTCAAAAGGTTAACCATTATAGATAGAGAGATTTATCTTCAAAACCACAAGCATCTGCCGAATCATTAAAATTTAATCTTAAAAAAGATTACTGCTTATCAGGCCTCAGGGAGATTCGTTATAAACACAGGCTTAGCATTCTTTGGAAAGAGCACTAGTGATATACTACAACAATTTATTTAAAGAGAGAAAAAGAACTAGATTCTGTAACAGGGATATTGATAGTTCTATTACTACAGAGTGCTTTGCAGTCTTTCTATGTGATGTAAGATTTTTTTTTGTTTAAAAAAACCCCCAATTTTTATTTTCAGTGACAGAAAAATCGAGACATTTCTGCTGCAGGAAAATGCAAAAATAAATTTAGCCAGAAACAGACCTTGTGTTATTGGCTAGGTGTCTTTAATAAACACAGAACAATGTTTAGAACAATTTCATAATGGGAAAAAGGGAAAGGAAAAACAAAACCAGTGATCAGGGTGAATGGTTAATTTGAAATTTTAGAAAAGATCACAAAGTATTTGTAAACAGTTTGAATCAATGCAGTAATTATAGGGATAATGAAAGATTGTCAGGATTAAATTCACCAAGCTAGACTTATTTCACTGCGAAATACATTTTCTTGTTAGATCATGGCATATGATAAAGTTTGACTTCAACAAAGTGCTGCATGGTTTGCTGATTAGTAAGGTAGAACACTGTGGTGGTGCTACTGTTTGATGGTCTCACAACTGGTGAGCAAACTGCAGTCAGAAGCACTTGACATTGTCCAGTCAACCAATTAGAAAAAACTGTCAACTAGGAGGCGCAGAAACTGGAGAGAATGCAGAGTAGAAATCTGCAGGTAACAAAAAAACCTGAATGGAATGGGAATAATTGGATACAGAATGATAAAATGAAACTGAACCAAAATAAATAGTAATAGAAGCTATTCTGGATGCATTTTCCATTTCTGGTCACCACACTTAAGATACATTGGTAGTTTGCAGTGGTAGGATTCTTTTTTTTTTTTTTACCACCAGTTTTGTGGGCATGGCTTGCTGAGCGTGGCAGGGGAAGGATACAGTAAAATCTCCAGTTAGAGGTGGTATTTGCCGGTTCTCTGAACTACTCAAAATTTCTGCTACCGATTCTCCAGAACTGGTCAGAATCTGATGAATACCACCTCTGGTAGTTTAGTACTCATTAATTGGTTCTGGGAAGCATGATGAGTACCAAAAATGATGAGTACCAAACAATTTTTTCTTGTAAGAAACTGTCTAGTGAGTCACATGGCAGCTGACATGAACAGGTTCTAGTTGTTCATTGAGTACCAAACGAACGATGAGTACCAAGACACAATTTTCCTGTCAAAATGCATTGAGTACCAAAGTTAATAAGTTTCAAAGCAAATGAGTACCAAGTTATCACTGTAAACGGAAATGCCTTAAGGAAAAGTTGCCCACCCCCCAAAAAAAGGACATTGATAAATGAACCCTTCAGGAATGACATATAAAAGAAAACTATGGTGGTCTTTTTTCTCACCTCAGTGTAGTAATGGGTTTAAGTTAAAGAGAAGCACATTTCATGTGAGCATCATGAAAAAAATTCTAGGAACAACACTGGCTTGATAAATCAATTATCTAGGACAAGTGTTGATTTTTTTAGTCATACAATGTATTGGAGTAGAAGCTGAACACATCCTTACTGTACAGGTAGTCCTCAACATACAACAGTTATGTGCAGCCAGAATCTGAAAATAACATTTAACACAGTGCAGGACTTAAGCAAATGGTTCAGTTGAGATCGGCATATGTGGGACTGATTGGGGTAGATTGTAGGGGTGATACCAAAATATAATTTTATCATATTTCATTTTATCTCTATATATTAAATTATTGTATTTTATTCCAATTTCATTTTAACTGTATTTTATTCCAATTTCATTTTAAATCATATTTTATTCCAATTCCATTTTAAATTGTTTTTATTAGATTTTAGTAATAATTTGTACCTGGAACTCTGCACTTTGATATGGCCCAAGTGCTAATCAATAAAGTAAAGTGAAAATAAAGCAGAAATTGAACACACCCGTGGTGTTCAGGTAGTCCTCAACATATAACAGTTCTGTAATGACCCGTAGTCTCTCAAAATAACCCAAAACCCAANCCACGAGGAGGATCATGGTAATTTCCTCTTGAGTAGACCTCGCTTTTCCCTGATCTTCTCCTCCCTGCGTGACCTAGCATGGATAGGGCCTGGATCCTCTTCTGACTGCTCAGCTGGCCTCTGCCCTTCCCCAGCCTCCTCCACCACCTCTGGAGCCATACTCCCACTCCCTGTTGGCTGTTCCTCCTCTTCCTCAGAGTCAGTCTCCACCAGGGGCATGACAAGTTCATTTAATGACCATTCAAAGTTACAATGCCACTGAAAAAAGTGACTTATGACCATTTTTCACACTAATGACCATTGCAGCATCCCTGTGGTCAGGAGATCAAAATTCAGATGGCTGGTTCATATTTATGACAGTTGCAGTGTCCTGGGATCATGTGGTCCCCTTTTGCAACTTTCTGACAACGATCAAAGCAAAGTCAATGATGAAGCCAGATTCTCATAATAACAGTTATTATGATTCAGTTATTATTAACTTAATAACTGCAATGACTCTCTTAACAAATGGGGCAAAAAAAGAACGTAAATGGGGTAAAACTTACTTAACAACTGTCTCACTTAGGAATGGAAATTTTGACTCAGTTATGATCCTAAAATCCTCATAAAGAATTGAGGATTCTTTCAGTGAAGAGCAGATTGCAGGGTTAGACTTATGAGATCCTTTCTAGTTCAGATTCTATGCACCTAAGTTTGTTGAAACAGAACAAGTTCAGAGGTGGTATTCAGCAGATTCTGACCAGTTCTGGAGAACCAATAGTGGAAATTTTGAGTAGTTTGGAGAACTGACCAATCCCACCTCTGACTGGAGATTTTGCAGTATCCTTCCCCTGCCATGCCCACTAAGCCACGCCCACAGAACTTGGTAGTAGACAAAAATTGAATCCCACCACTGAATAACTTGTTTATTATTTCCCTATTACACAATAACAGTAAGGATAAAAAGAATAATATGTAAATGCCCTTTCAGAATACTTTTTTGAAAAAGAAGTGTAGTTCTGAAAAAGAGTATCATTTATACCTAATGTATTTTACCATATTAATAATTATATCATTTTTCTCATGTAGTTATTGAGTTTGGATGGATCTTTTTGAAGTTTGCAACATACTCTTTGAATAATTCGTGTCATGCAACAATTTGACCAGTTCAGCTGGCCAGTCAGTCCTGTTTTTATTGTAAATAAACAGCATTAGTTCTAGTTTTACATTCCTTGGTTGGAAGAAGAGATTGGACAGCCATTTGTTCAAAATGGTATAGGGTCTCCTGGTTGAGCAGGGGGCTGAAGTAGAAGACCTCCAAAGTTCCTTCCAACTTCATTATTCTGTTACTTCCACTGACATTTTACACTCTGTTTCCTGTGGGTTAAACATTGAGAGATTACAAAAGAGAACGTACACTTTTACATAAAACATTATGTGATGTGCTAACTCATTATGTAACCCATAGTTTATTTCATAGATAGTTTTGCATATCACACTGAAATTGAATTTGTCTGGAAACTGTTTAGACTTCATCAGCTCCATCATGTTGGAGGGGCATGTTCTCCATTAAGGAGCAGGTCCATAACTTGGGGGTCACTTAGGACTCTTCCTACATAGGCAACAATTGCCACCACTGGGCTGGATGATTGCAGTACATTCTATATGGGTTACTCAGAATTTGCAAATGGTGCAAATTGTATTCTGGTATGATGAGTCACTGAACTTAAATTAGGTTACTAGTGTGACCATTGTATTTATTGTGACTATGCTTCTAAATGAAGTGTTCTGCTAGAGAAAAGTTCCCTGATGATGGGCTCCAGCATGAGTCCAAAGCTCGGAAGACAAAACCTTTGGTTCCATTGACCGACCTCAACATTAACCTGGGACATGTATATTCAACTTCGTTCATAATTCAAAGTATTGATCATTCCTTTAAAGCCCTAGCTGGCTTTGCTGCTTGATATCTGCAGACCCACTTTTCCTTTGTAGAGTGGAGCCATCCAGTATCTGTTTTCTGAGATTCAAGGAAGAAGCAATGTATGGGTTTTTTTTCAGTTTAAGACTCATCCTATGGAATACATTACTTCCCAAAATTTGAATCACCCCTTCATGATGGCTATTAGCAGGACTCTCTAATTGTTCTCTAATTGATTTAGAGAATAACTGATGCTCCTGAATGCACACAGTTTTATTGTTATTATTATTTTATTGTTTTATTGTTTATCTGTATAATAGATTTCATATATAAAATGTGGACTTTTTTATAAACTATCAAGGGTCCATATGAAGTTAGTGACATACAGCAGGGGTCCCCAACCTTTGCAGCTTGGTGGCCTATCTTGTGGTAGGGGGGAAAAGAGAATTTGGGCCACATGAGTGACAAGCTGGCATTCACATACTGCTTGACTTGTATGAGCAGCCGGAGAGGGTGCGCATGTGCAAGTGCCCGCCAGTTCACCGCTTGCACAAGTTGAGCTGCACATATGCATGCGCATGCTCCTGGAAGCCACTTGCAGGGCCCAATTCCAAATAGGCTCCAGCCCCGGTAGTGGGCTGCAACCTCGGGGTTGGGGACCCATGGTATACAGGTACTCTTCGACTTATAAAAGTTCATTTAGTGTCAGTTGAAAGTTACAACGGCACTGAATAATGTGTCTTATGACTGTTTTTCACACTTACGACTGTTGTGCCATCTCCATGGTCACATGATCAAAATTAAGATGCTGGGCATCTGACTCATTTTTATGACCATTGCAGTGTCCTGGGGTCATGTGATTACCTTTTGCGAACTTCTCACAAGAAACATCAATGGGCAAGTCAGATTCACTAAACAACTGTATTTACTAATGAAACAACTGTGGTGATTCACTTAACAGCGATGTCAAAAAGGTCATAAAATGAGAAATTTTGGGCTCTATTGTGGTCATAAGTCGAGGACTACCTATAATGATGTGGTATAGGATATGATATATACAGCGGTGGGATTCAAATTTTTTAAAGGCCTGTCACATTGGCTGATGGATGCAAAACGTTTGTAAAAAGGACACAGAGGACGAGCAAATGTTCCATCCGTTGTTATCCGCTCTCAAAAGTGCCCCGAATTTGCATAACCAGAGCGGACAACAACGGAAAGGA
>BHFT01039228.1:0-30916 GCA_004320025.1 Laticauda laticaudata
CTTTTGAGAGCGGATAACAACGGATGGAAAATTTGCTCGTCCGCTGTGTCCTTTTTACATACGTTTTGCATCTATCGGCTGATGTGACCTGGCCTTTAGCTTTCTGGATAATATGGGATTGACTAAATGCTGCCATCTGTGAAGGCATGCCACAATTCTTTATTTGTATATTATGCCAGTTGGTAATCAATTTATTTCTCTAGGAATTAAGATTAGATAGTACTGGGACTATAATTAAACTATTTGCAAATCAGTTTGTCAAATACAAACTAGCGTCCCAGATCTTTCTCAGGATCCTCTTCTTGACTATTATTTTTGTATTATAAACGTTATTTTTTAAAATCTTGGAGTTTTATGTTATGTTTATATGTATCTGCAAGAGTCTTGTTTATGATTGCTATTGTATAGAACCCAATTAAATCAATGCACTCCTTGTGTGTGTGTGTGTAGGTATGTGTATACACACAGAAATGTTCCTTGAATTAAAAAATAGATTGATCAAGTCAGTGGTGGGATTCAATTTTTTTTTACTACCAGTTCTGTGGGTTTGGCTTGGTGGGCATGACTTGCTGGGTGTGGCAGGGGAAGGATACTGCAATATCCCCATTTCCTCCCCTCTCCTCTACCTGCTTTCCAGCTCTGTTCTCCTTTGCAGGGCAACCAAAGAAGACCCAGCCAATCAGCTGGGACTCCAGAGAAAGAGAATAGATGGGGGTGGGGCCAGTCAGGGGTGGTATTTGCCGGTTCTCCAAACTACTCAAAATTTCTGCTACCAGCTCTCTAGAACTGGTCAGAACCTGCTGAATACCACCTCTGGACCAGGTGATTTTTTTATTTATTCTAATTTTTGTAGACTACTTTTATGACTTTCAATAGTGAATTTAAAAAAAAACAAAGTAAAAAGAGAAAAAAGATTAACAAAATAATAAAATATCTTCACTTTAATTTTATTATGAATAAACTATTCCATTATTCAGCAGGGAGAAAGAGAGAGACTTGGGTTAGGAGGAAGGAAAGGATTACTTTCTACCTGATCTAGATGACAATGGGATTTGAGAGGGGCTGGTGGGGGGGGGTTGAGTAAGGTACGCCGACCTTCCACTGAGAGCAAGATTGGAGAGGGCATGTGAGATGGATAATTTGACGGAGGTTATGGAATTGTGTTACCAGGTGCAGCTGGAGGGGATTAGAAGAGGAAAAGCTAAAGATAGGCAACGTGTACGAAAAACATTGCCCAGAACTTCAGCAAAATGAATAGAGGTATCCCTGAGTAATTGTACAACAATAATTGGTAGATTATAATATTCGGGTTTCATGGAACAATTACAGGATAAGTAAAGCAATGAGGCTGTGGGAATAGCTCTATTTTAAGGCTCCTTTATGAAAGGGTTAGGTCAAGTTATTTTTAAAAAGAAGCTAAGAGATTGCTTGAAACTCAGACTTTTGTTTGACTACACCCTAGTTTAAATGGGCTCCACCCCAACCCCATTTTATCTATGTGTCTATTTCCCTTCCCCACCCTATATTCCATTTTCCTCAAACTCAAAATCTTCTACTTCATCTACTCCTCCCCATAAGAACAGCCTTTCCTGCAATAATGTATTTAACTCTCTATATTGGAGCATACTTCCTTTCTATTTTTGAATGCTTTTCTTGTTTGCTTTAATGATTGGCTTAATTAGAGACTATACTATTCATTAATCTATTTATGTTGCCCTTTAAAATAAATTGCTACTATCCTTTCTAATTGGTGCAACCTAGCTACTTTTCTGAATTATAGCTTGTCCTAATTATTGACTTTTATGTCAAAATTTTGAAATTTCACCTTCTTCTCTGTTCTGTTAGGTATTTTTATACTTACAATGGTATATTGATCTCATTACTTTAAATTACATAATGATTGCACCTGTAGTGTCATGCAGATATTAAATAGCTCTGGGGACAAAATAGTACTTTTAGTTGTCTCCACAGTGCTGTTATAGAAAGATAAATCAGCCTTGAAGCCATAAGGAGCCTCTGGCACAGTGGTTAGAGTGCAGTACTTCTGTAGCCAGCCACCAGCAGTTTGGCAGTTCAAATCCCACCAGGCTCAAGGTTGAGTCAACCTTCCATCCTTCTAAGCCGCTTGGAGAGGGCTGTAAAGTGCTGTAAAGCAGTATATAAGTCTAAGTGCTATTGCTATATATTGTAGTCATCTTTCTTTTCCAAGAGATCCTGCAATTATGCCATCACTAGTGTTTCAGTTTTATCCAGAAATGGATTCTACCAAGGGTTTCAGGCAGGGGTGGGCTGCTACTGGTTCACACCGGTTCAGGCGAACCGGTTATTAATTTTATGGCCAGTTCAACGAACCAGCAAATCCCACCTATGGCTCATCCCACCCTGCCCTTTCCTGGCATCCCCACACGTCCTGTTTTGGATCATAGGTAAGTGTGGAGGCGGGGAGGGCAAAAAATGGGGCTTTCAGAAGGCCAGAAACGGGGCCAAGACAGCATGAATATCCCCTTAGGCATACAACTTCATTCTCAAAATTACTTCAGCCAGCTCATGCAGAAAGGCCACTGGGTAATACAGTGGAAGGCAGGCCAATTGCAATCCCCATTTGTCTCTCTGATCTCACTGCATGATCAAAACATCTACTTAGCAAAATGGACGTTCTATGAGTCACAGTACCCCAATACCCAAGCTTAGGATGGTCATGTACCATGAACCTTTATGTACCAAACCAGTTTAAAATAATTCCACTCATTTTGTACCACCACCACCCAATCTTATTAATGTATCCCAGACTGAATTTCCTCATCAAATCAAGGATTAATTTGGCCTTATGAACTGAACTAGTACTGAACAATAATATCAAGGGAAAAGAGGGAACAGTAGTAGTGCAATCAGTTCAGTGGCAAATAGAAGGAAGAGGGTTTGTTTGTAAATATATGTCTATTACGCCCATCAGCATACCCTTGGTTACTATAGCAGTAGCACTTAGACTTAGATACCACTTCATAGTGCTTTATAGTAAGTACTCTGAGCAGTTGACAAATGTCAGCACATTGCTCCCAACAATCTGGTTCCTCCTTTTTCCAACCTTGGAACAGGGGTGGAATTCCACCAGTTCGCACCTATTCGCTAGAACCAATTGTTAATATTCTAAGCAGTTTGGACAACTGGTTGTGAGAAGAAATTACTGGCCTAATCCTGTAAGGAAGACAGGAAGGAAACATTCTGGTGTTGCTTACAGAAACTGCCTTTCCGTTAACCCTTATTATGTTCTTGGCAGGACTAGACTTCCTGTCTCAGAAACTTCTCTGGAGTGTTTTTTTTTCCTCCTTTGCTGGTACTTTGCTTGTGTGGAGTGATCATTCAAAGTTACAATGGCACTGAAAAAAGTGACTTATGACCATTTTTCACACTTATGACTGTTGCAGCATCCTCATAGTCACGAGAGGCCAGGCGAGGAGATGCGTGCCTCGATGTGAGTGATATTGAGTTGGCCACGCCCAGCCAATATCATGACCACCAAGCCACATCCACCCAGTCACATGACCACCAAGCCACACCCACCAACTAAGCTATACCCACAGAACCAGTTGTTAAAAAATTTGAATCCCACCCCTGCCTCGGAAGGATGGAAGGCTGAGTCAACCTTGAACCAGCCATAATTGAACTTCTGGCTGTGGACAGATTAGCTTTCAATACTGCATTCTAACCACCATGCCACCATGGCTACTATGATAATGCCCTCTTCTTATGTTGACTATATCACAGCCAGATTTATAAATCATAAATCATACCTTGTGCTAAATAAAGCATGGTTTACAGACGATACAGTAATGGATCGTTTTACACAACCTCTAAATTAATATAGAAGAAACCATATTAAACTTCATGTAGTGTATAAATCTAACCCCTGTGAACTAACTAGAACTGATTTCAATATTGTAAATGTGTGGCAAAATAAATACCATACGGGGCAAGGCATATAGTTTATGACAATGGTTAAATAATAGTTTTAAGTTAATACTTTTCATTGGAAAGAAAGGGACAATGGCATTGAAAAATAGCTATAATGTAAAATTATTTTGAGTGTGTCCACTTCTGAGAGTGTGACTTTAGCAAAATTTAGAAGACTGAATATGACCAAAACAGCTTGGTCTATTCCTCTTGTAAAGGGTTTATTAATCCTATAAATTGAGTTCTCAATCATACATCAAGACCAGCGTCTAAAATCTCTTCACAACCTTTTTCTGCACATATATCAGAAATCTAGTTCTATCACTTTATTCAGTTTGTTTTTCAGATTGATAATGGTAAGCAGAAATCAGGTTTGTTTTTATAAATGACCTATTAATAAAATGGAAGTTTTATTTAACTTTTTTAATTCTGAGTTTCTAGTTATTAACTTCCCCAACTCCTTTCTGTAACAGATGGAGGAGGTTTTTCAATTTGTATTCCTGTAATGTCTGATACAGCTCCCACAATTTAATTAAGTTTTTCATTTATCTGTGTCAACTTCTATCACCATTGTATCATAGTTCATGGTCTTGCCCTTCTTCATATAGCAGCAGTAAATTTAATCTTGGACAGTACAGCTCTTGGTTCATCAGTTCCCTGATGTGGGTGTGAAAATAGAATGCTGAAACAGGATAACAAAAATCTGGAAATGATTTTTCTGGCCTTCCAGTGTAATTGGTTCCTATGTACTAAGAATTTGAAAATGGTTTGTTCTTCTGCTTCCAAAGAAGATGAAGGGCAGTGAGGTAGTTCAACGCTCATTAATAGATACTGATTACCCTGAATATTTTTTCAAAATAAATCTTGTTTCCAAGTTGCTTAATTGATTGCGATGGTGTGATCTCAGTGGCAGTATCTGGTAACTACACAAGGCAAGAATGTCTTTGACAGACCTCAGTGACTTATTGTTATTGGTAATAGCATTTTTCTGGTCCTGATTTCTGTAAGAACATATTCAGGACGTGGTTCTATAAACTTTATATTCTGCTACTTGATCTTTGAAAGGTATTGTTAAAAAATGAAAGTATATTGCTATGGAAGTAATAAATTTCATGAGAGACCTGCTTTTTAACACTACCTTTTAAGTTAGGAAATAGTGTAAAATGTTGTTTAACAGTAGTACACTCTTTCATTAAACTGTAGCAGAGTTAACAAAAGAAACAAAAAGCTAATCTGAATTAATTTTTTTAAACTGGTTGATTAGTCTTTGGTACTATAGCAGCAAAGATACAACAAAGTGCTGTATATATATTGTATATCTTGCAAAGTGTACACTCTATGAAAGTAATATCAGTGAAGAGATCATAACATGAAGATATGAAATGTAAGTTGGGAAAAAAGCATATATTTTAAGACTTTTAGCTCTGAATACTGGTGCTGACACTGTGAGCTCTAATGTGATTTTACAAATGCACTTATGCTAAGTCTACATGCTTAAATGTAAACTTACATTTATTTCTTTTTCATTCAGGTGTGGATCTGACAGGGGCAGAGCCCAACAATTCTGACAACAGAATAGAGAGAGTGGATCTTTATGCAAAGGTTGATGAAGCACTCCTAGGAGGTGATGTGAGTTATCTCTCTCAGCCACTTAATCCAGAGAAAGAGGATGCACTTCAGGCTCTAGCAGTTGCTAACTTGCGAGCAGCTCTCATGAGCAAGAATAGCTTATTGTCCTTGAAAGCTGACATGCTGGGAGAAGAGAGTTCTCTGCTCTTTGAATATTTACCCAAAGGCACACACTCATTGTCCTGTAAGTTGCTGTTTCTGTATATACTACTAAAAGGTTAATTAGCATTCATAAAAGAGCTGTTAAACCAAATTCAGGTCACTCTAAATTTACGTCCCTGTATGATGGACACAAAATATTCTCGGCCACTTGAGAATCTACAGTCTGAAACATTTTAGGTCTCAGATCTCACAAATAGTGGCTAGGGCCTTACATTTATGTTTTGATTGTACCTTTCATAAAACATGAAAAATATCTCTGTGTATAACCCTTGCCTTCCTCTTGTGATGGTATGTTTTTAGATTTAAGATTATTTTTCCTATTGGATTGTTTGAGAACATTCAATAATATGAGTCCGTGACATGTGGTATCTGCACTATTTCATTTGCTGATCAAATAGTATTTCTAATGTTGCAGCTTAACTCTTTTCTGTTTAGTTAAGGCTAACGCACACAGATTGGCTTTCTATATGGAACACTTTGGCCTGATTGATTGATTTGATTAATAATATGAATGTTGTGCTTATCGGGGACATTAAAATGTCTAACATTAAGTATGTCAGAGTTTGATTGACCCACCATATTATTCTAAGGATCCATAAAGTAAATTTATTAATATAAATATTAATATAATATCTGGTGGTTTGTCTCTGGTACTTTGCTTCTCATTTTGTTAACCACAGAATTCATGCCTGAGTGGCCTTATCATTTCCCCAAAGTTTCCCTCTTCAAAGTAACTAGAATCTTGCATCTTGATTTAATGGACCTTGATTTTGCAGGTTTATTTTTTAAAAGTTCTGCATCCAAGTTTTATCCAAATTCTAGGCAGTGGTGGAATTTTGCTACAATGATGGATAAAGTATGTTACTTCGTATCAGTCTGGTCAATTATTGCTGTTCCCCCTTGAAGTGGGCATTCACATATTATCAGTAAATATAGCTTGGAAAGTAGGTTTCTTCAGAACTGTCTACTTAAAATAGAGTTAACTCATCCAGTAAGATCCTTCCAGGATAAGTTGCTTGTTGTCCCCCATTTTTATGAGATGAAGATGGGGTAGAACCAGATAATACTGTTGTTTCATCATGGCTCCCATACACTTGAACAATTTTCCTTCAGAAGCTTAGATGTCTCCTTCAGTGGTGACCTTCAAGAATGTAGTGAAATGATATTCTTCTGGAAGTCTTTGAAGATAAGTGTTATTGAACCAAATTTTGGCTCATTTCTTATTTATTAATCATGTACTTTGGTGTGAATGTGCCATACGATAAATAAATAAATAATCTTGTGCTTTATTTGTTATAATTTTTTACTTTGGCTTGATGATACAGTGGCTTGGATTTTATTTTATTGTAATCTGCCTAAATTCATTATGATGTAAGCATATTATGAGTTTGATAAACCAATTACATTTCATTTAGCGTTTTACATGTAGCAAACAGGAAGATACACAGGGTTTTATTTCACACTGTAGTGCAACATACAGCCTTGTAAAACATGTGAAAAGCTTTGTGTAATGAAAGTGTCCAATCTCTGCATTATAAATCATGCTTCTGTATTTAATATAATTTAATATAAATTAAATATAATATGAATATAATTTTTTTATATTTTTATTTAATATAAAAAAAGCTAGTCCAGAGGTGTCAAACTCACATCATCATGTCGTTGTTATGTGACATATCGGGACTTTTTCCCCCTTCGCTAAACTGGGGGTGGGCGTGGCTAGCATGTGACACATTCAGCCCACAGGCCGTGAGTTTGACACCCCTGAGCTAGTCCATAAGAGTGTTTCAGATAGTTGCACTATAGAGAGGAAAAAATAGAATTAGATTCCTAGAGAGAAAAATATGAACTTATTTTAATAAGTTCTGAAATAAATGAAGAGGTCACCTGGCAGGTTTTGGTGCTTATTATTGAAGAAGTTAGCATTTGGGTGATAAGAATATAATACTGAGCTTTTTTGCCCCATGCTATCACTCTGCTAAACAACTAATTCCAACAACACTGTCTATGCCTTAGGACAGTGATGGCTAATCTTTTCCACGTTGCTTGCCAAAACTGTGCATACCTGCATCCATGATGCAATGCGTGCATGACCCCAACCCCGGCCTGCCGTCCCTGCTGTACAATATACATACACGACGACCCGTGCCCAAGGACTGTAGTTTATTCCGTGCCACATTGCCTCTGCGCATGCAACGTGCGCGACCCTGCTGTGGCGCCCCCTGAAGCTCTCGTTTTTTTGGCCTTCCTGGTCCTCAGCGGAAGCTTCCGTGGAGGCAAAAAACACCGCCCCAGGAGAGGCTTCCCTGAGGCCGCAGGAAGCCGCAAAAAACCGGAGCCCAGGGGCGGGGAGCTGGCAAAAAAAAAAAAAAAGGCATGCCACACCAGAGTCACATGGCCAACACCATCTAGCCATGTCAACTAGGCCATGCCCTCACAGATACCCGAGTTGTTAAAAATTTGAATCTCCTCCCCTGACCATTATGCAGGCCTCTACTTTAGTTTACTTTATTGTCATGCAACCTCGTAGCAACGAAATCAAACACCATCTTCCAGTGTTGCACATCATGGATCGATCGATCAATCGAACATGAAAATAAACACAAACACACATTCCTTCACCCTTCCACACATTGAAGCGTCGGAAGACCCAACACCACAAAACACTGCACTATACAGGCAGAATTCAGAAGAGCTACTGCCCCTGGATAGAGAGCTGCTTATAAGCCTATATTTGTCTAGTTTTAGTTATTCTGTCTGTCTGCGCTAAATGGTAATATTCGTTCAAAAAAAGGGGTGCCCCACAGGATGAGAGCTGGTTTTTGGAGATGAAGTGTTTTGAAAGCTCTTTTCAAGGCAGCACGGAGCTTATAATGCCTCTATGTCCATAAGGACGAGGTAGAGGGCTAACCAAGATCCTGCGGGCATATGACATACCTCTGGAGTGCTTTCCTATCTGCCCCTGGTGCAGACATTTGGAAACCATACAGAGGTGCAGCTAGTTCAAAGATTACTCTCTACGATGGTGGCAGGCGGTAGAAAGGTCACCAGCAGTGTTTTTCATTCAGTTGTTGTTCTCTTCTGAGAAGTCTCAGGTAAGTTAATAAATCTAGTGCTGCGGCTTGTTTGTCAACACAGGTGTCTGCACATGTGGGCACGACCCGGCCAGGTCAGTACATTCCTGTTCATGGTACAACACCCAAAACATAAACTGGTCACTGCTGCACTCTGCTCCCTACTCGGGCCTCCGTATTGATAAGCAAAGGGCTGGATGTCGATCTCGTTTCTTCAATAATGCGCACTATAGAGCGTCCTTGTCTATTAGCGTGTTTGAGGAACCAAGCTTGAGTTCGTCTGCCTACACCATGGAAGCAAGATAAATCGGTCCAGTGCTTCGACCACCGGTCCACCTCATCTCAGTAGGCAGACTCATCTGCATGACTACTTAATTAGCCAGAAAAAGTGGAGGGTGTTGCAGTTCAATTTGGTTTGTTAATTTTGTTTAGAAATGCAGAGAATGAGAACAGACTTTCATTTTCTCTCATCCTGTGTGTGTGGGGGGAATGTGTGTGTTTTCCTATTTATCACTGGTCCCTGCCAAGACAACTAGTCTTCTTTCGGTTTTTCTTACTCTTGGAAACACAAGGTACATCTGTAATCTTGTGCACTCCTGCTCTTGTGCGGTTTTATCATCCTTAGGGAGCTCTTGGCAAAGTGAACAGGATATTTAAATATATTCCAAGGCCTCAGGTACAATGGCAGCTAGAGTCAGAAAAGACATATTGGTTCCTGGAATGCACTTATTTTTTTCTTCCTTTAAGCTTTACATAGATAACCATCCAAAAGAATTGGTTATTTTTCAGAAAGGACAGGTATAATACTTCCACGGCTGTCAGTGTGTGGGGAAAACCGATTTTTTTCTCCCTGGACAAAAAAGAAGGTAATACCCTGGAAATATATTTCTCTTCTTACAAAAGGCCTTAAAATTTTGATGTTGAAACAGTCGTAAGTGGTTTCCTTTGCCTTTGATTATGTGATATTCTTTGATATGAAGTATGATGATTTGTGATCAGGGTTTCAAATATTACTATTTCTGCTTATCCAGAGTTAAGCCATTCACAACTTTACATTTCCAGTATTTGTTTCATTAGCCCATTATTGTAATCTAAAAATATGCAGCAGGCAAATTTTCTACAACTTAAAACTAAATATTTCTGTACTTGCCTGTGTCTTGATTTTTGAAACTTTTAAAATGTGGGAGGAGAAGGAGATGCATAGTGTAGCATTAAAAACTATTAATCATTAACTATGTTTTTTTTAGAAGAAGCTCTTGTCTGCCTAATTAACTTAGATAACCTTATAATCTTCTTTCAGTTCCTTCTGTCAGTTTTCTTTTTAGAAACTGCCTAGATATAGGTATGGGTTATGTTGTGATGTTCAAGTACAGCCTTTATGGGAAAAAGCATAGAGTTGTGGTGAGGTTACTGTCTTGGAACATTTTTAATATAACTGTACACATTAAACAGCGTTGGTTCCCCCCTCAAACTTGAGATCCCTCTATATTCTCTATTTATTCTATATATTACATAAGATCCAAGACAATAAGGTGAAAGTTTGCACACTGCTCTTTTTTTTTGCTTTGGAAGTACCAGGTGTAGAACTCCTGGTATCTCAGGTGCTTGAACTACACTTTGCATATTTGGTACACTTCATTTCTACGTTCATATCTTGGAATCAACTCTTACAGTTTCTTCAGCCATATCATGCTGTGCTGTTTTTTTTCTCATACAAATCTACTATATGTTTTAACAGTATTTTACAATAAGATGCTGTATAGTTCATTTCTAGCTAACCATGTTAGATTTCAGCATGATATATGAATTAGATTATATCTAATTATAAGATTGAGAAATGATTTTCTTTTTATGCTATATTTTCTCAAATGCTTCTTTCTTGAAAGCCTTTCTATAGAATAGGTTGTCTACTATTAAATGAGCAGTTATGCTTGGTTTAGCTAAATTCAGCTTTATCTTGGTGCATGTTATTTTCTCCAGCAGTAGGAATATTTTATGTACCTCTGCCCGTATAAGCTGTGGGACATAGGTACCATAAAATTTAAATTCATGTAACATTTTGTTCTTTTTTCAATGAAATGGATATTTTTCTACTGGTATTTTAAACAAATCTTCATTAATTTTTGTTGAAATTGTATATTTTGTTATGAAGCTCTATTGCAGCAGATATCAGCACATATCCAATTTTGGGTGATACTGAAACAGCTAAGCAGGGTCAGTTCAGTTAGCTGAAGGAGAGACTACCAGGAAATCCCAGAGTTTCAGTCTATGTTGAGTTGTTTTTTTTTAAATGACCCTCTTACAGGCATGCAGATGGTTTCTTTATTATTATCAAAAAACAGTCTTGTAAGTTGCCAGGCATCAAGCTGAACTAGACAGGATAGTTGTGAACCTTCCAAACCATCTAATGAAAAAGCATGCAGCATCTGTTGCTCTTTTTCCTCACAAATACTGATTTTTGTGGTGAGAAAAGAATAGAAAGGGACAATTACATTATATCTTGAAGACAGTGACATCTGAGCCTCTTTGTAAAAAATAATGATTGAAGTAGCTTGACTATAGGAGAATCCATCTCTGGAAACATCTTGAAGTCAGTATTTGATTGGGAATTACTTGAAAATCATAGTTGTTATGGCGCCATTTTTATTTCAAAAAGTTTTGAGAAATCTTTTGGAAAACCAATACAGACTGGAAAATATTTTGGATGCTACCGAATGCTGAAGAAAGATGATGATGGAATAATATGCCAGTGTCAAAGGATATCTGGAATTTGCTCTCATCGCCTTCTCTCCTGGTTCCCTCTGCACTTTTGGGTGGGGAGATTATATAAAATGACCTGTGGTCCTGGACTGTTTTATCTCTTCGTTCCTTCTACTTACAGAAGATTAAGCTGCAGCAGTTCATTCTCTGCCTTTTGCAAAACCATCGGCTGATGGTAATTCATGTGGGTGAGATTCGTTTCCTGTGTTCCTCAGGGCCTGGCAGCCAGTTGAATAATTCCAGGGATGAATGTAACGGCAAAATGGAAGCACCTCCTCTGCTGCTGGTTTCATCACAGCTTGCCACTCAGATCTCTACTTCCATCATTACAACTTCTGATAATGTATCTAAAATCTCAAGAAACTCTTAAGAGAGTGACTCTTGTCAACTCAGGTAAGATAATAATTGACTATGATTATGCTTTATAGATGTTTAGGAGATATTACCGTGTTTCTCATAAAATAAGACCGGGTCTTATTTTTTTTTGAGCCCCGAAAAAACAGCTAGGCCATCTTTTCGAGGATGTCTTAATTTTCCTCCCACGCGCAGCCTGGTGGTAGTGTGTGTGCGTGTGTATTTACACCCTTATCAGTGAATAGCCGTGTTCCCACGACACCCACGCAGCCAACTACTTTCCATCCTGTGCATTGTGCCAGCTCAGCCTGTGTGGGTAGTTCTTGGTTCAGTGCATTAGCAAACCTGCAGGGCTCCACTAAGCGCCAAATTTGGCATGCCGTGTGGACATGCTCGAGCTCGGATCAAACTGCATCACTTGGAACCGTTACTCAGGAGGCTGCTTTCTTAACCTGCTTGCTTTAACCCCCCAGCCCCCAGCGCCAGATGGCGACGGTTCCTGCCACTGCACAGAGGACAAAGGCAAGTGGGCTGCCTTCTGGCCACTCGCCATGGGCTGGCGCTCTGGCCAGCTCCTCTTCCCCCGGTGCAAAACACCAGCCGACTGATGCTTGCACACCAATTTTGTTCTTCCCTCCCTAATCTCCTGGATTCCCCAAGTCTCTCTAGCCAGACCTTTCCAAAAGAATGTTTTTTTAAGTGTGCGCCATTCAAGTGCAGTGGCCACGGACCACCCCTTCCCAACCTCTCCCTTGACAAGTGTCTCTTCGGTAAGTCCAGGGTTGTTTTCAACCCATGGACTCCCAAGCTTGCAAACAGGCATGGGTACCACAAGGCCTAGGCAGCCCGTCAACTTTCAGGCGCCTTCCCAGAGATGCACAGGATACAGAGCCGCTCCGAAGTGATTACACAATGGTGCCTGCAGGCGCTCGTAAGGACCGAAACGCAGCCAAAGTGGGGGCTGCAGTCGCTTGTCTCACCGCGGCCCAGCAAAGCTGGAATCGTGACGCCTGGCCTGCATGGAAACCCAATGAGCAGCCTCACCCGGGCTTGGGGGGAAGAAGGATCTGCCAGAGCCAAGCAAGTCTGTTCATTGGTTTTGCGCTGGCGGGGGGGCGGGTGGATTCACGGCTCATGCAGGGTGCAGGAGCAAAAGCAGCAGCCCGTGGCAATTGGGCACCGCTGGCCAGCAGCTGGGTAGCCAGCAGGAGGGAGGCGCTTGCTGCTATGTAAGATAAGAGCGGCTGTGCAGGAGCTGGAAAGCCAGGCTGAGGCGGTGGCAAGTGAGCTGCTGATACCGATGAGGAGTGTGCGGGGACATATGGGCTGGGCTGGGATGGCCGCTCTGCCACGGCCGCTGATGCCCGAGGAGCCAAAGCGGTGTCAAAGTTTGGCAGCGCCAGCGAGCGAAGCGGGGCAGCTCGTTTCTCTGTGCGTCTCCAGAGCATCTCTGCGAGCCCTGGCTCTGGCTGCCTTGAGGGGACATGGATGGAGTCCATTGTTAATAGTCAGCGTCTCCGGCCATCCCATTGCCGGTGGCTGACAGAAGAGGGGGAGCCAGTACGCCCCTTTGCGCAGTATGGGGAAAAGCGGAGAGGCATCCGAGCTCTTGGTGCCAGCCCGTCTCTTTCCTGCACAAGAGCCCCAGCAGCAAAGGTACTTGGTGATTGGAGCTCCGGCCATTGAATCAGCTGTGACGGAGTGGCTGTGGCGAGGCATGGCTTGCTCGCGACCGATTCCTGAATGGCAAGTTCCCCTCCCACCCTCCCCCACCATTTCGCTGTTTTTTTAAACTTAGGCCTAAATTTAGTGAAGTAGCGGCTTAATGTTAAGCCTTGCCTTGAAATAACGTGTGGTCTGCCTAGTTGGGAGGCCGTTAAGTTGGGAAACAGCGGGTGTTATTAATTAATCTCTGAACCTCGTGCGCCCTGGGCATGCGTACTTTGTTAGATGGATAATTAGTTCAGAATTGATTTAAAATTAAACATCTATTATCATACTCTAACACTATACAGATTTAGTCCTGACTCACAACCACAATTGAGCCCAAAATTTCTGTTGTTAAGTGAGACATTTGTTAAAGGAGGTTTTGCCTTATGACCTTTCTTCTGGCCACAGTTATTAAGTGAATACTGCAGTTGTAGAGTTAGTAATACAGTTGAAAAGTGAATCTGCTTCCGCATGACTTTGCAAGCCAAAAGTTTGCAAAAAGGGGAGCACAGAATTTGGGAGTCTGCAACCCATCATAAGTAATGAACCAGTTACCAAGAATCTGAATTTTGCTCGTATTGATCCTTGGGGGATGCTACAAAGTCATATGTGTGAAAAATGGTCATAAGTCCCTTTTTTCAGTGCCGTTTGTACACTTTAAATGGTCACTAAATACCTGTTGTAGGTGGAAGACGAGCTGGAGAATCTCTTTTGCTCTTCTTTGGTAAGTTGGTACAGATGTACCACTTACAAAATGCGTAAGAATATCTTTGTAATGCATAGACACATGATGATTTATGCCTTCTATTTTGAAACAGTAGTGGCGTTTTCACTAAATACGTTTAGACCAAGTGAGACAGCAATTCTGTTTTTTACTTTCTGAAAACAAGCTAATTAAAGTCAATGATTTCGTAGCGTAAGTGGAATAGAATTAGGAATTTCTTTATTGGCTAAGTGAGTGGGACACACAAGAATTTATCTATGGTGCATATGCTCTCAATGTACCTAAAGAAAAACATACATTCATCAAGAATCATAAGATTAACGAGACTTATGATAGTCATAGCATTACTAATAACCAATAAAATCATTTGAAAACAATTTGGTTTAGAAATACAGTTTAGATTTTTATTGGACAGATTAGATGTACATTTGGAAGCCGGCCTTTTATACAGAAATATCATAAAGCAGCTACTAACCATTGTTTAGATAAATATGTATGATAAGATATTATGGAATTATTTTCCATATATCTTGCTATTAGTTCTAAATATCAGGATGAGACAGTTGAGTAGTTTTTGATGAATTGTTAAAATGTCATTTAAAATTCTGTAAAAAATGGTAGGGTTAAAAGACTCACATTTAATTTTAGGAGCTGAAAAGGGTTTGCATAGGATGTTCGTCAGTGTTCGCTCTCCTGATGGTTCTTTAATATCTGTTATTCGCTGTGGGAAGAATGATAGAATTGGATCTTTCACGTGAGAATTACAGTGTGAATAATTTACTAAATATAATAAGCTCATTCTTTTAAATGAGATTATGTTAGTTAGAGTTGCCCCTATATAATGGATGAAGTAGGCATAGCTTTTTATTTTGAAATTTCAAAAATTATATTACTTCAAATGGGGCGGAAATTTTTTGTCTAGAGGAACAGTGTTAGTAATATTTTGGTATTGTTGAATAGAGCAGTTTGTTAAAATGTCACTACAGTCTCTTAAAAGCAGCCAAAGACGAAGATGAGGAGAGTTTCACTTTTCCCTCGACCATGTGAGTCTTCTATATAATAGAACCAATACATTGGATAAAGTGTTCCAAATCTGTTCTCAGCTAGGATGCATCTTGAGACTCTTGAGCACTTATTGCATTGGAGTCCTGTCGGTTGTTGAGACTGAAAAATGTTGTGTCAATGCTTGAACTGGGATGTAATAAGATTTTTCCTTCTATTGCACAATCAAATCTAGTCATCTTCAGAAGACGCTTATAGTGGCCCAGCTCCATTCCTCCAGTATCCAGAGCAGATTTTTTAGGGAATGGTGGATTATAGGAGGAAGAGAAAAATTACATTGCTAGTGACAAAAATTTATGGGCTAAATATCACCCGTTAGGCTTAAATAAGCTAGTTCACCTAATCTAACCCATAAAAAACATTGTCACTAGAGAACCAAAAAAGCAGGCACTTTGAACCACTTTGGACAAATATATATATGCAAATGATATATAAATGTTTCAATTAATAAAAATTTATAATGAAATAAATTAAGACAAGTGTTGCCATGCTACTTACTTCTAATAGGGAATTTTAAGGTTGTTTTGATTCCTCAAAGCCTAAAAAAGGTGTAATTGTATGAAACTACAGTCAGCTCTCTATCCAAATATTAAATATAGTACTAAAGGTCTGGTTTCGTATACTGATTCACTGGAGAAACAAGAAGATAGTTTTAAGAACAATAATAGATCGCTATAATAATTGATACTTTATTTTGCAGTCACAGACCAAAGACACATACAAGCAAAAGAAAGAACATGGCAAATTAGTCATGAACAAATTGGTCACCTAAAAACGTTGACTAAGGGGAATTACAGTGTTCTCCTGGGCTGATGTTACAGCTCTTAAAAAAAAATTGAAATCCTGAGAGAGTATGTATGATGAGCCATCCCCTAGACTAATATAAGAACAGAATTACTTAACAATTGGGTCTAGAAAGTGGGGGTCTGTTCAAGGAGAGACATAACTTAGATCTTTGTCGTATACATAGTGGGTGCTGAATATAAAGAGGAAGTGGCGTCCACAGTTTCCAACCTCAGCTCTGTCACAGGCATAGCCGTCGTTTAATGGGGAGCCTCTTAAACTCGCCCATTCCAGTAGTGGCGAAGGGGCAGAACATTAAAGCAAGCTAGGAGAAAGCTCTTCTATATTGGAAGGGTTAGAGTGTAAAAATAGGGAAGCCATCCCTCAGTCCGTAATTATTAAATTTGCTGAATATCACGAGGGGAGCAAGTTTTGTTAACTCTGGCTGCTAGATATTGCAATGATCAATGTCCACAAGCTGTTGGACTATCCTAAATGGGCGTCTTAAGGCCATAATCTCCCAGGCATCCCCTCTAAAAACCTCAGCAGGTGGAATTCGTTAATCAGCTCCCTCTCCCAATTGAGAAATATGGAGAGTTAGTCAACGCCAGGAAGAGGTAGCTTACCAGAGACTGCCAGAAAGCAGCACCGAACCACCATTTAAAGTGTTAATCCACGCCATACATTCAACGATTTGCAGTGCCCAGTTCCAGGTACATCGAGAGGCAAAAGCAACACAAGGAGGAAGACCAGAAGGTTTTTCTAAGAAAGACAGCCTGGTTCTTCAATACAATCCACTTGAAAGTCCGTTATCCATATGAGAATTCTGTAGAATCGTGAGCAAAGTTTTGGCTTTGTAAATATTACAAATAAACTAGCCTCCTTGGGTATAAAAAAATCTGAAAATCTGCTGTTTGGTGACGACAGGAGCTGATGCAGCACCTGGTTCAATGTCTAGTCCAAACCACCTGGTGTTCTGAAATTGAACTACCTAAATACTTAAAATTAAACCTGCTTAACAGCATTGACCATTGATTAAGCCACGTTATATAATTTCTTGCGGCTTCTAGAGAACATCAATACTTTGGATTTGTCATAATTAATGGAACAAAGGGTTCTCAACGTGTAAGACCAAATGCGAAAGTAATCTGTTTCAGACCTGGCCTTGACAATGAAAGGAGGCCGCATAATCAGCAAAAGGGAGAAGCGGGATCTTTGTACGTGACAGCTTTGGGATGTGGGACTCAGAATTCCAATGTGAAAGGCCAAGTCAGATAAAATAAATTAACAAAGAGGAAGCTAGGAACTCAACCTGCCTTACTCCTTCTTATATCGGATAGGATTTGAAAGTTCTCCCTGCAAAACACACCTAACCTGACTAGAGGTCTGGTGTACAAGGATCTAATTAGAACCAGAAGACGGTCTATTCGATAGAACTTTTTGAGTTAGTTTTGACCACAGTTGCTCTAGGGACTGAGTCAAACGGCTGACTTTAGGTCCGAATAAAAGCAGTTTAAAAAGTTTGCCACCTGGGTGTGGTAGTAGATTATCCGACCAGGTGCACTAAGAAAAGCCAGTGGGTCCAGTGTGGCACACACCCGCTTTTAAACCCAATCTGTTCAGCACAATAATTGTAGACTCCTCACCCAAGGCGAGAGTCACATGGAGAATTAGCATACAGTTTTCCAATGATGGAGAGCAGGTTATGGGTGATAGTCGGGCTGGGTTGTTCCTATTTCCTCATTTAAAAACTGGAACAATAATTGCTAAGCTCCAGGATAGGGATCCTGCCAGAAGGTATTGATATGTTGCTAAAGAGTCTTGGCTAAGACGAGGAATCTACCACTCGGGGATTGGATTTTGGCAAATCAGGGTTTATAGCCTCAGGGCCAGGGCTGCCTGACTTGGGTTCGGAGATAGCTCATAAGCTCGGTAATCTCAGCATGAGTCACAGGTTGCCAGTCAGGAACTGCAGGAGGCAGCTGTGGCCCAAGCACGGTTGAACTTGTTGACGCCTGGAAAATTGCCAAGAAATGGTTTTCCCAATCTCTCTTGGAAATACAGCAGAGGGGGGCTATAATAAAATTATAGATGTTAATGATTCATTCTTGGAATTTGGATGTCCAGGAAAAGGATAGTTAGCTTTTGGAGATAAAAAATAATATTGTGGAAAAAGTTTATTAATATTTATGAAATTACAGCCAGATTCAGTGCCAAATTATTTGTGAAAGAGATATTATTTGTATCTTTAGTGCTACAGGATATGAAAGAAACCAAATACAAGTAATTTCTGAATTTCATTGTGCTTTTCTATTTCAGTTCACTTATCATAGATTTCTAGCATTGTGGCCTTTAGAGGGCTTTCGCACAGGTAAATGAAAAGAACAGCGCTCAGTCATTTATGATTCTAAGTATAAAAACTAAAAATTAATGTATTCATTCCTATTTTAGATACGAATACTGTACAATCTGAAGACCTGGGCTTGGACCATGAAGATTTGTTTCTGGATTTTCCAGGAGCCAGGACACTGTGCTGTACTTTCTGCAGGAAAATTTTTCAGTGTTTGACTTAAGGAACATTTCCAAGGACATACATTCCCTATGATTATCTCTCTTGATATGACTGACTATCATCGGCCAAAACTGGCTGGTTCTGTTCTGCAAGCCTCATACCAAAGCCAAAACTGGATCGGCATGAAAAAACCAATCCATTTCATGCAGTGCCCTCACTTCCTCAAATTATTTCAAGAGAAAACAGACTTAAATCGGCATCTTATATCTCTTTACTCCAGCTAATGTCTTTTTTTGTGGGAAGGGCTTTCTTTGGTACTTGGAAAAACCTAACTACTCATAAGAAAGGTTGTTATCTAATTTTCACACAGCCATCTGAAGAACATCTACAGAATATTGATCAAAATCAGGAATACGATCTTAAGTAAGAAAACCAGGGGTGGCATGGAATTCAGCTCTTCAGACCTTGAAATACCTAACACCTCAAGTGGGTAGTGTACAGGTAGTTCTCCTTTTAACAACCATTCATTTACTACCATTACAAAGGCACTGAAAAAAGTGACTCGTAACTCGCATACACAACCGTTGCAGGAACCCCGCTGGCCAATGATCAAACTTTGGGTGCTTGGCAACTAACATGTATTTTATTCAGAGATCATGCGATCACCATTTGTGGCCTTCACATCTAGTTTCTGACTAGCAAAGTCCGTGGGGGAAGCCAGATTGGTTAAACAAACTGCAGGATTCACTGCTGTGTGATTCTCTTAACAACTGGGATAAAAAAAGATCATAACATGGGGTGCATCTCAGTTCACAACTACCTTGCTTAACAAAGGAAATTCTGGTTGCAGTTGTGGTCATAAGTTGAGGGCTACCTCTATTTACAGTTTTGTGGTATAAATCTTTTTAATATAAAGTAAATCCTGATTAACATCAGGTACAGAAAGGGATTGTATACTCTTACCATTTCTAAATTCTATGACCAAAATGGATAAATATTAAAGTTTTAATTTTTTTAAGGTTTGGTATACATAATTTAACATTTAAAATATTTTTGTACTATATTTTTACATATTTTTATCTATACTACATCTTAACACTGTATGATATCAGCACTTTGAAAACCTAGTGTAATTCTGCCTTAGTAGCAGTATACTAGTTAGAATCTTCATTGAATCTACTACATCAATCTACATTGATTCTTCAACAGAGTAAAAGTACATTATATTATATTTTCATTGGAACATTATATCTGGCTACATTTATTGTAAAAAATATTTTTCTCCCCCAGACCTCATGGTTACATGCGTGTATTCTGTGTCTGTCAATGTAGGCCTACAAAATTCTGCTGGCCTTTTAAAATAAGTTAGAAAGGAAGCAGTCCATCCACCTACATGACGGTATCCAGTAAAGGGCTCCTTGTTTGACAATTTAAAAAAAAGACGTGTAGTTTTGTAGATTCTTCATTTGTAATAGATTTTCTGTGAATGTGGTAGGGTGACTGCATAACACAAGCCTAATTTAGAAGCATCTACAGGATGTCCTATTAAATAAGAGATAATAACCCACACAACTTATTTGTTTATAATTAAAAGAACTACAGTACTTGTTCTTTGAGGCTAGAAAAGCTACTCATAACCATCATTCTGTATCGTGTGAACAGTGGAAGAAGTTAGAAGAATATATTGTTCTTAGATTAGATTTTGTCAGGCACAAATAACAGCAATAGCACTTAGAGTTATATACCTCTTTACAGCATTCTCTAAGCTAGGTGTGTCAAATTCAATTGTGTCGCAGGCAGATCGTGATGTATCGTGATGTTTTTTGCCTTTGTGGAGCTGGGGTGGGCATGGCCTGTGTGGGCCATCAGTTTGACAAGCTTGCTCTAATCAGTTTACAGAGTCAGCCTCTTCTCCCCCCCCCCCCAAAAAANCAAAAAAAAAAAATCTGGGTCCTCATTTTACTGACCTTGGAAGGATGGAAGGTTGAGTCAACCTTGAGCTGGTCAGGACTGAAGGAATCAAACTCCTGGCCTGCATGAGCAGAGTTAGCCTGTAATACTGCATTCTAACCACTGCACCACCACAGCTCTTAACCAGGAACAGAAATTGAGTTCAAAGTGCTAAGAGTTTAGTCTTGTCCATCTGCTACAGATTTTTTTATCCCACCTTTATTACTTTATTAAGAACTCTAGGTGACGAACATACATGATACTCTTTCCTCTTATTTTATCCACAACCACCAGCACCCCTTGAAGTGGGTTGAGCTGAGAGAAAGTGACTGGCCCAAGGTCACCCAGATGGCTTCCATGCCTAAAGTGGGACCACAGGTTACAGTCACCAGGTTTCTAGGCCAGCACCTTAACCATTACGCCAGACTAGCTCTATAGATGCAGTAAAACAGCTATAGTGATCAAATCATTCTCCCATGAGCTGTTCAGAGCATCCAGTAGTGGGAGGTGCTTCAGTCTCTGCATGTCTAGGCTGGGCTTAATTGTGGAACCTGCTCCCTCCTCTATGGGACCCTCTCAGCATTCCGCAGTTTTGGTCAGCTCTTGTTGTGGATAGGCAGTGCTTTTTGTTCTTCCTTGGGCCAGAGAACAGGAGTATTTCTCATAGCAGTTTGGATATAGCTCCACGTTCGTGTGTTATCAAGTTTTAGCCGTCCACATCACTTTATGATCTCCCCCGACATTGAGGTCTCTCCATCTGGTCGGTGGGCGGACATCATTTGCACTTTCGGGGCAGTGCGCTGTTTTGGCGCCCAAAGCGGCGGGCGGGCTTCGGCATTGGGCTCCAAGCCCCCCCATTGCTTTTGTTCTTAACGCCCTGCCATTGTGATTGCTGCATTGATTTCTCTATAATCGTCAATAGGGCGGCGTGTGCATGTTTTGCTCTCATCAATGTCCGTATCTGTTGAAGTTTTCCCCTGCAGATACGCATCTATTGTGTGGAAAGCCAGTAGATTCTCTCCTCCCCTTCCCTGCCATTCCTTTAGGCCACAGGAGAAGCCGTTGGACACAATTTTCCCAACGTGCGGGAGTTTGTTGCTGGAGCGTGTGGCATGCAAAATAATGGCATTGTTTTTTGCATTTATTTTAAGAAAAACAAAACAAAACTGGCGTGGGCTGCGTTATTGTACTTGAGCTGTGTGAGGTATTTTTCCTTCCCGCATCAGAAGGTTTTTCCTCTCTGATAACCTAAGGAATTATTACAGACCTTCATTTTTCGTTATAAGATTCGAAGCGACACAGTTGATTAGTGTGTTGCGTTAACCCACACATGCCTTACCCAGCGTCAGACAAGTAGCGAGGTACAGGCCCATGTCTGCCTGTGCATGGCGAAGCGCTGTTGCCCGCGCCCTCCACGTCTTTTATTATCGTTGGCTTTTCAGGTGTTGCTTAATTTTGCTGTTTGGATTATTTCTCTCTGACTGAAGGAAAAAACAAAAACAAAACAAGGGGATAAAGATATTAATAATAGGTTGCAACGAGTCCTTCGTGATAGGCCCTTCGGGCATGTGGCTAACAAGCCGTCAAACAGTATTGGGCTTTGAATGATAGTGAACATACTGCATCTCTTTGCCATTCAAAACATGGCAGGTGGCTAAGACTCTCATCAGTGGGGCCTCAGCATCAAGCGGTCACCAGAGGAGCGTAGCGCATCACGACAAGAACTCGTCGCGAATGCCAGACGTCATGATAGGGTCAAGTTCTAGAAGGGGCTAGCAGAGTAAAGGGTGCCAACGATGGAGACAATGTATATAGGGACGAGACAAGGAGTGTAGGTAAGGGGAATGTGAGAGAGCTGTGGGATTAGAGAGTGAGTTGCTGGGCGCAGAGAGGAGTAGACGCGACAGTGAGGCGCACACAAGGCCTCAGCGAAGAGAGAGATAGAGATATAGCCGCTGTGCAGGTCGCCAAGTGTACTCGTGTTATGAGCCACATTCCTCCGACCGCGTAGAATTGAAGTCCGTCAGTGTCTAGTCTCGGGGGTCATGCATATATAGATATCCTACGATATATACCTCTACAATCCAGAACACAGGGCTTGGTCCTCACGATGTCAACAGGCCCCCCTTACTGGAACACAGACCAACAAGAGAGGACGATAGCATAAAAACATTCACTCCGAGTTCCGGTCTGTCGGGACGGATGACATTTACCAGGAGGGAACGTAGTGTAGAGAGAAATGAAGGGTGGATGCGAAGCATCGGCAGATGTGTCCCGCGAGAGGTCGAATGCAGCAGGGTCTTCCAACAATGCAGTTCTGACCAAGGGAACATAAAACCGACTCGGACGTATGATTCGTCAGTCTCTAAGGTCGTTGGTACCGGCAAACGACACGAGACAACACTATAGCATGCCACAGAGTTACAGAAAGTAAGAACAGGATGCCCTTCAGGCAACAAGGACAGAAGAGGGTAAGGCAAAGAGAGTGGAGTCACATTGAATCAAGGCAGAGGTGGAACATGATAGACATCTCAGGGATCATACAAAATAGAAGAGCCGAGCTATCAGAAGGGCAGACACCCTATGAGAATCGGTGGGAGCCGATGCTCTGAGGCCGGATCGAGGACCATTACTCCTTAGTTAGCAAGTTTAGGGGTGCGGTATTTTCCAGCTTAATTACCTTGGCCGCGATCACAGAGAGGATTAGATATGAGAAATACAGGATCACTTTTGGTTTAAGGCAAAAAGCGACATTGCAAGATCTGGAATATAGAACAAACAGAGTTCAGGCGCCTTTACGCATTCCAAGAATACTTCAGTGGAAGAGGGAAACACGGGTGGGGACTGAAGTCCAAAGAGAATAGGTCTAATCTTCACATAGAGATAGATTTCAGGGCAGATGTGATTCCAGCTTCTCACATTGGTTTCAGTACTGGATACAACAGGGAAAACAGGATGTGGGAATCTCAGTGAGTCTGATTAGGCACGTGGTCCGGGTGAGGTTCCGTGGCCCGGCACGTCCATAAGGGATAATGAAAGAGATATATTCTTTAATTATGTGCCCCTAGAGCGTTTAATCAAAGAATTTGTTGAATACGTCCAGGTAGAGAGCCGCTCTGCGAAGAATTGCGCATGCACGTCCCTCAGTAAGATACATTAAACAGTGAAGCGCTGAAGGAGATATAGAGAGAATGAGCCCGAAGCTTGCTAAGCGCACGGCCCATCAGCTGAGAGATAGAGCGAAAACCCGGCGCTGCTCCTCTCTTATCCAGCTGTCCTAAGATAATTCTGTCTCATTTCGATGGAGCAAGTGGTGCACCTAATACGCAAACATGTTCAGAGCGCACCAAGGTATCGCAAACTTATCAAGCCAGCACGCTGAATTCTTCAGCTGACATACAACTTATAATGCGGTTCCAAGTTTTCAGCCAGGGCCTTACATCACATGTCCATAATAGAGCGCGACGCTTTACTATCGGTTAAAACATTGGGCAAGGCGACCATTCAGCCGACAATGAAGCATGCGTTCATCTCCCTCATTTCAGAGATAATATACCTGCCTTCGAAAAGATGTATATATATATATAAAATAACGAAATCTGAAAAAAAAAAAATTCGCTACCTTCCGTTTTCAGAAGTCAGGATTACCTAGAAGCCCTCAGTCCTTTGTCGGAAGGGAGCTTTAGCCTTTTATCAGGGATTCTTCTCACCCAGATACCAGAGACCCCATCTTCCAGACCAGGGCAGCAGCACGAGAGGTCCGACTTCGGGATAGGAAAGAAGCGAGTGGCCCAATCCAAGAGATCCTTTCGAGGAGGCAGGAAATAGGTTTTTCCGGCATCCAGGATAGCTCCCGGACATGGTTCCCATTGGCGCCGCCTTAATTATTCACAGACCAATGGGACATGTCTCATGTCCTGATTCCTGGGTTCCAGAGAGCACGATTAGATTTGGTGTTGCAGCTGGAGTTTCAATCCACTCCCCAGACTTTTCATGTCATGCCCTGTTTCCAGAGATCTGGTTAAAACATAATCTTATGGAAACAGCTATCTCATCATCGTAACTGACATTACAAGCATCAACCAGTAGCTACCAATACACGAGGGTGGAGGTTTTCTATTCCATAATCTTTTTGTGTTGTTCCCAAATGTCGGGGGGTGGGGTTGGAAGAGCAGTATTGGATCTGAAATGTCTCAACCGTTTCCTTAGTATCGGCAAGTTTAAATGCACACCCTGCAATCTATCTTGTACTTTGCATGAGAAAGAATGACGTTAACTTACATTCATAGATCTGATCGGAGGCGTACTAATATGCTATTCAAGGCCTTCCCACTAATAATTTCTCCAGTCTGTATTGATGAATAACCACACATTCGAATATGTGGCCCTTGCTTTCAGACTAGCTGTCTTCTGCCCCAGGACCTTCCACGGGAAGGTTTTGCAGCACAAGGCTGCTCATCTCCGTGAGTATCCCATATGATTCCAGTGTTATCTTGATGACATGCTTGATTTTGCTCATCTTCCGATCACCAAGCAGTCAGAGATCTCGAACACATTACAATCCTACCAACAACCAGGTTTCACATAAATTGGAAAAGAGTCATTTAACACCATCGACTCGGTTAACCCACTCTCTTCAAAAAGCCACACAGACTTTACCCTCACTACCGAGGCCCGCCTGTTTGGATGGGGAGTGCATCGTTCAAATCGCTATCACAACCAAGGCCGCTGGTCCGCCGATAAAACAGTCATGCAGCATTAAATGGTTTGGAGGCTTTGAGGCAGTACACCTGGCTCTCCGCAGTTCCTTCACAGGTATGCAATCAGCATATACTAATATTGACGACAACAAAATAGCCAAAGCTACATAACCAAATAGGAGGGCAACACAGTCAAATCATCATATGCAGAAGCAGAGCGCTTGTGTCGTTGGGCAGCGAGCAACCTACTTTCCATCAGAACAGAGCACATTTCGGGCTTGTCGAATAACACACGGCAGGACTGACTCAGCAGGGCCATGATTGAATCACATCAGAGTGGCGCCTCCATCTGAATCCTGTTCAAAGGCGGCCAGGACAATTTGGACAGCCGGTGGTCTGGATCTGTTTTGCTCACCCCCCTCAACACTTCAGCTCTGAGTTTTTTTCCAGGTACCCCTTGAAGGAGCGGAGAACTTCAATCACTCCGCTTGTCATTGGCCCCTCGAGACTTCTTTATGCATTCCGCCACTTTCACTGCTTCTCCAAGGTCATCCAGAAATTGCTAGATGAGAAGGCGAGCTGCTTCTAGTAGCTCCTTACTGGCCCAGACAGCCGTGGTTTTGCAGACTCCGCAGTCTATCCATATCAACACGATGGAGAATTTCTGCCAGACAGGGGTCTTGCTAACCCAGGGAACCCTTCAAACATGCCGGACCCTCAATGGTGCACCTGACCAATCTGGAGGTTGAAGCAGAGTCATCTGAAGAGCGAAAAATTTTCGCAAACAGAGTTTTTATCGCTACCATCCAAGTCGCCAGACGCCCTTCCAACATGCATTATCAATGCCACATGGTCCAGTTTTCTGGCACAATGGTGTACCAAGTCGAATTGATCCCATCTCTCATCTGGGGCTTAAATCCTAGAGTTCTTTGCAAGAGGGACTTACAAGGGATTATCACCTAATACATTGAATAAGACAGGTGGTGGCTTGGCATCAGTTCTCATTTGTGAAGGTCTACTATCTTCTTTCCCATCATCCACGCATATGTATTGTTTCCTTCGAGGAGCCACAAATTTAGCCCCTCCAGCGGCACCGTATCCCACCTGGGGACTTAACAGGGTCCTCGTCGCACTCACTAAGGGCCTTTTGTGAACCCTGGAATCGAAAGTTTTCCATTTCTGACAAATAAAGTAAGTTTTCCTTGCAGCGATCACTTCTGCTCGTCGTAATTTTGGAACTTGTAGCTTTGTCGATCAGACAAGATCTTTGTTGTTTTCCATTCTGACTGAGTGGTCCATTCGTCCTGAACCTACAATTTATCCAAAATTAACGTCGGTTTTTTCAAAAGGGCACAAGAACTGATACTTCCTAATTTTTTCCCAGACCATCTCCAAAGGGTTTGGAATACAATGGCATACGGCTTGAAAAAATGTGAGGCGAGCATAATAAAATATATATTTATCGCACAGCAACGGATCCAGAAAACGAGGCCTTATTTGATGTCATTTCCAGGCCAATACTCAGGATTGCAGGTTATTGTCTACAATAGGCATTGGCTACGGGTCGCGCAACTAGCAAACAAAGTATAGAAATCACTGCAGGTGCCAGGGACATAAACACTATTCAACAGGAGCGCTTGCAACTTGGCAGTGTGAGGCCACACAGGTACCAATAACTGAAACTTGTCGAGCCACAATCCTGGGCCTCCTCCAACGCCATTCTGTAGCTTTTATAAAAATAGAATGTGTTTGCATCGGCTGAGGCTCCTTTGGCAGAAGAGTTCTGCAACGGGCTCCACAGGGACCAGGAGGCATTTCAGGCAGACGGATCCCTCCCGTTGGACAGGCCAAGCTTTGGTAATGTCCCACTACTGATGCTCTGAACATCTCCCTGGGAGAAAGGGCGTTTGGTATTACCTGGCATGCCCGTTCTCTTTTGAGGCTGTGAAGAGCATCCAGCCCCACCCTTTTTCCATCTGGTGGGGTCCTGTTTTGGCCAACGAATTTGTTAGGGCATTGAGGACGAGGGCATTTATTTCTCTCTTCTTCGCCAAAACTGGGGAATGCTGGGGAGGAGTCCTGTGGAGGAGGAGGAGTGTTCCACAAATTAAGCCCAGCCTAGACATGCAGAGACTGAAGCACCTTCCACTACTGGATGCTCTTTACAGCTCAAAGAGAACGGGCGTGTCAGGTAAGTACCAACGCCCTTTCTTTCTAAGGGTGGTATTGTCAGTTTTTATGAAGATTAACCGTAAGCATTTTTCTCATTAGTGATAGTTCTATTTCTGGCAACATTCTAATGAAATGTCAGGTGTGAGAGTAGGAATCCAGTAAGTCCTGAAAGGAGCTGAACTGATGGCAATATTTAGCATTAAAAGTTTGGTTTCCTAATATTATGCCCAGATCTACTTTTCTGAAATCCAGCTTCTTTGCCCTTTGCCAATTTTATTAATTTTGGTGATTTTGAAACGGTTGCAAAATGTTGAGTAGGTCAATATGTACAATATAAATGATTATTGTTCATCCTAATCCTTAATCAGAAGAAGTGCTATCAAAAATTCTTTACCATAATTTTTTTAAGTTGATGGTCGTCAACATATTTAGTATGTTTTTTCATATTTATCATTCCACACATTGATTCTATTACAAACTCTCATTCTCATACTAAAAATCAGCAATATTGCATTAAGTTATTCGATGTATACAAGTACACAAAGGCAAGCCCTGAAGTCTACTGCCATTTATTCTTTTTGCAAAAAGATGAAAAACTTGTATACGTAAGGCAAACAGATACATAGTAAGATAGCTGGATACTATTGTAAGAAAAACACTAATTTCTGAAGAATATTTTGATACCTCAGGTCCTCACCTACATTATGAAATATAACCCCCTTCAAAACTCCCAAGTCAATATGCTTGCAGCCCATCTGCAAAACAAGTTATCTGTAAGTATGTTTGCAGAATTAAAGGCCTGGCTTCCAGGTCAAATTGAATATCAACTGCTTCAAGGCAAGATCAATACTTTAATGCTTAAGTCACAGAGTTAAGCTCCCAGCTGAAAAGAAAATGAGAAGCACATTGTGAAAGGAAGCTTTGTTCTGGCCAAGGGTCACTAAAGAGGTGCTTGGATAATTCTAGACAGCTTTTTAAAACATGAATTCATTCACAGGGAAGACATTTGGATAGTGGATTATCATGGTAGACTGGGTGCTTTCTCTGGTAGTAAATGTACTAGTAAGAAAATTGTGTTGTCTATGTCACACAAACTGCTGGTGATCTTTTCTTTTTCTCCTTATCTATGTGCAAGTTTGTTTGGGAAAGGATTTTTGTGCAAGAATGAGTGTCACTTGAAGTAATTTCTCTCTTCATAGTATGCTTTTGTTAGGGTTTAATTGTTTAATCTTGAGATAATTAGTAAATACAAGTAATTCTATAAAGCATAAAGAAGTGAACCTGTGCAGTTAATACAATGAGAGAATGCTTTATTCTAGACTTTTTGGTTTTATATCTCCATCCACTTGAGATGGTATCTCATATCCGTTCAGGTATGATAAGTTAGTCTTGCTGTGCTTCAGTGTGCTTGGACAGGAACCGTTTTGGACCTGTAGAAGCAGGATAATCTGCATCTAGCCATCATTGGCTGAAAACATAAAAGGCTAAACAAGGTCAGACCTGGTTATCCCTTGAAAGGGAGACCACTAGAATATGCTAGAGGAAGGAAAACAAATTTTAAAAAATTCTAAAAGGCAAGATAATTACATGGATGTATCCATGATGTTACCGAGAATCAACATGGAGTAGAAGCCCACTCCCTGAATATTTGTTTTCTTAAGTTTTCGCTGGTAGTTATATGTATGGTATTCAGCATTGTTCAGGTATTTTCCCACGTCATTATAGTTGTGCTTTTAAAGTTGTAGCAATGTTTTGGCAGAATTTCATCTGCCATCATTAGGTTTCTGTATTGGGTTCGTCTGTGTGTCAGGCTGAAGAAAAANAGATTCTGCTGAAACGTTGCTACAACTTTAAAAGCACAACTATAATGACGTGGGAAAATACCCGAACAAAGCTGAAATACATACATGCATACATACATACATACATACATACATACATACATACATAAATACGCAAATTTAAAAGGGAAAAAAATTACTTTCCACTTTGTAAAGAAAATTTCAGTAACTGATAACCTTCAGTAACCGATAAGTAATCGATTTCAGTAACCGATAACCTTCTTCAGTACTACAGTCCAACTTTCAAAATCCCTTATGTTTTTCACCAATCAACAAATCTTCCAACTGGAGGGTTTCTTTCAATTAATTTCAAATTCTTCATATTTTTTTTGTTTGTAAGTTTTGTTGGGTGTCCTTTCTAAGAACGTTAATTAAAGTTTCAGTGAAGTCGAGATATGGACTACGGAATATTTGTTTATAACTTTCCAAAATCCATGATCTAATCAACCTTTTGCAATTTACTCCAAAACAAAAATATTTTTAAATCCTTAAAACTTGCATAAAATCTTTTTCGGCAAGGATTGGAGGAAACTCACCTGGTGTGATGAAACGTGCTTTTCTGAAAGTTCTTAATATCCCAAAAAAGTTAACTAGTTATTTTCAAAAATGATTAAGAAAGGAAATATAGGTAGTCCTCAACTTACAACAGTTCATTTAATGATCTTTCGAAGTTACAGTAGCTCTGAAAAAAGTGACTTATGACCATTTTTCACACTTACGACCCTTGTAGCATCCCCATTGTCATGTGATTTACATTCAGACGCTTGACAACTGACTCACATTTATGATAATTGCAGTGTCCTGGAGTCATGTGATCCACTTTTGGGACCAGCAAACTCAATGAGGAAACCAGATTCACCCAACAACCATGTTACTAATACAACAACTGCAGTGATTCATTTAACAATTCTGGCAAAAATAGTGGTAAAATAGGACAAAACTCACTTAACAAATTTCCCATTTAAAAACATAAATTTGGGGCTCAATTGTGGTCGTGCGTTGAGGACTACCTCAACGCAAACCCAGCATCCAGTTGAAGGCTCCAAACTGGGGCTTGGGTGGTGATCCCTCAGTTCCTACCTGTCAGATTCCAAAAACTAAGAAAGACACACAGAGTTACTTCTAAGCAATTTTCTTTATTTTTCCTCACATGTAGACATCATCTTGCCAAACTAAAGCAAACTACTTGCATCGTTAAAGATGTATCTGAGAAGCAAGGACCCTCTTCCTCTCAACTACACTATCTAAACTTAGCTGTCTCGTGCTCCTCTAGAAACCATGGGAAGGCATGTGGGAATCAGAACTACATTCTTCCACATTACCACTCTAAATCCTCTGGAGATCATTTGGGTAGTTCCTCAATTACAACAGTTCATTAATGACCATCAAAAGTAACAACAGACTAAAAAAAATGGTTCTATTGTTGAACTGTTTTTCACACCAACGGTTGGCCAGCATCCCCATTCTTGCCATTGGTTCATATTTTATGATGGTTGCAGTGTCCGGTGAGGTGCATGTGATCACCTTTTATT